>CP092090.1:16911067-17061067 GCA_029203775.1 Neoneuromus ignobilis
TAAATATATATATATATATATATATATATATATATATATATATATATATATATATATCTATGTGTGTGTGTAAGTGTATGTGTGAATATGTATGTGAAAGAGAAAAGCAATATCTATTTAATATATATTACATATTTCCAAACAAATCATGCCATATTCCAATATTATTACAGAACGAGTATTTCAATCAAATCTGACAAAAACATACAATTCAAAAAATACGAAAATATAACTAACATTATCGCATCTATATATTTGAGATATCGAAATAGCGAAAGCTGTAGCAAAGGAACAATTTTGGCAGCAGAGAGGTGTTTCCATTAACACACACTCTAGCAAATATCAATAGAATAGGACGAAAATCAATCTGTTCGTGTAGACGACACGAACAATAATATTTTCTGTCCAGCTGTAAAAGCTCGACAGATGATCGGATCTTGGTGAAATTGAAAACGAACGGAAAAAAATCAGCAGGTGACAGGTCAATCAGAGAAATATAGTGACAACATCCGTTCAACGCTGTGTACGAACGTCGAACTCGTTTCCGGGCTTCCGCACCACGATGATATTTCTCTTGCAAAGAGTATAACTGGGTGCGATGCAACAACGAATACCGTTAGAAACTTGCGTGTGATATCGTGTTTGCAAGTTAATACATTACGAAAAGAGACGTATGAAACGGGTTTTTTATATACATGCATGAAAAAGTTATATTTTATAAATGTTTTTTTTAAGAAAACTCCATTAAAAATATTTTAAAAATCACCTACTATCAGGACATTACTACTTAATTATATTTTATGTCGTTAATTTATAGTTGATAATTATAATAATTTATGATTTTAAAAGTTTAATTTAATTTTAGACGTTATTTTTAATAAGATTTTGAAATAGTAAAACATTTTTTTCGTCAATATATATATATATATATATATTACATTTAATTAGAATTCGATTCACATTTACGAACATTTCAATAGAAATAAATCCACTGAATGAATAAATCTCTAGAATGTGCGTTCAATATCAGTATTTTATTTAATACAACTAACTAAAACTAAGAAGCTAATACATGTAATTATAATCTACATGATTCATGTTCAATGTTGACTGAGCTTATATAATTGTGTATTTTGTATCTCAGTAAACTTAGTCAAGTTTGATTATTTTATCCATTTACACAGGCCGCTGGTCAGTGAAAACGTGATTCAGACACCGCTAACTTTACCATATGTTGCGTATAATCATAACGAAATAGCTATGGTTCGTATCTAACTATAGCACCTGACCCAAAACATACAAAGAACATATACATACCATACACACCAACATATATAAATGAACTGACAAGATCACTTAACACAATTTACCTCTTCTAAGTTTAGGTAGATGGCCTCGTATTTAATTCGAAGACAGGACCAAGACTAAGACATATTCTCTATAATATCATCAAGAGAGAACTGAGATCGAACTCACTGTGTGGTGTATTACGTCAATTTAGATACATTTGATGTAGGCAATATTGTTGATAATAGAAAGGAAATGCGGTCTTCTTGAACAATCTGAATACCAACAGCACGTACTGGGAGCTAATCTTAGCTTGGTAATGGAATTGAATCACTACAGAATAATTATATGAATGAAATTGGAACTGATATATAGGTCTTCTGTCAGAAGCTTGAGAAAATCTCGTAACGTGATTCGTTTCCTAAGCAGATCGATTTTCGAACATGAAAACATCATTTAATTTGGATTATTTGTATTCTTATACATTCTCATTTGTTATTTGGATCTTATCAGATTTTCATCATAATAAGATAAATATATGCCTATTAATACCTCTTCCATTAATATATATATGAAATAACACAAGAATTAATTCCTCCTCTAGTCTATAATTTTCATTGATAGCACTTTAAATATTCACTTATCATAAAAATATTACAAATAAGTATTTAATATTGACATCTAATTATTTATTGACTATATCAACTATCTAGTAAAAATATAGCAATTGATATTATAAAAATTTAATAAGAACATTAATGAATAATAAATTAAAAATTGCATTTGGAAGTTTAAATATAAAAATAATGTATTGATTTAGACATTTCATAACTAATATATAATATAAAAGTTAAAATTAATAACATTTTTCGAGAATAAATTTTAAATTTTTTATGTTATTTTCTATTTAAATCTTCTTTTGAAAATATATATTTATTTCATATATAAACTGTCAAGAAGAATTCTCAGAAAATAAAAATCACCTAAGCCTCTTTCATTCGTAAAAATGACAGGTTCTACTATTTTTATTCCGAAAAAGAAATAACAGAAATCCAGTAACTGACATCTATGTAACTTTTAGTAATATATGATCATTTTAATTTTAGAATAAAATCAATACAATAGGTTTAGTTATTTGTCTTATTTTATTCTCATTAGTTAATTACTATATGCTTATTAATCCAAAAAAGTATTCATGGATTACAAAAATATTTTCCTATTCTTTCTAATTTCTTGATTAAAATATTAATCTCAAGGGAAATACAATTATAAAATTGTTAAATTTATACAGTAATTAAAATATAAAAATAACTATTAAAATATTTCAATTTAATTATTTTTTTAAAAAAAATATAGTGACAAAATTTCTAAAATGATTTCTTTATTAAATAAAAACTTTTCCACAATAACATTTTTGATTAAAATGTTAATATTTTTTTAAAAAAAATATATTAAATTCCTATTTAAAATTTTGTAAATTATATGTCATAACAAAAAGATAGCAAAAAAAAAAAATAATTACATTTATTCGAAATAACTTCATATGTTTTAAAATTAATCTAATACTTAAAATTTAATAAAGAAGCCTAATAACAATTTAATTTAAAGTAACGACCCTTCTGAATAGCAATAAATATGATTTGTTAAGTATATGTTTAGTTCCCATATGTTGTTTCTGAGATGATCATAAATAACATACATTCTTTGAATATTTTTATACACTACACGTAAAATATATTATGAAAAAAACGCTGTCGCTGCGGGCACAGATGATGTGGTCGACAGCATATATTCATGTTTTGACAGAGTTATGATGTGGATTTAGGTCCTTCTGTGGTCACATATTTGATTGATTTACATTTTATGGAAAAAGTATTAAATATTACCTTTATTCACTTGTATTAAAAAATCAATATATATTATATATATATATATATATATATATATATATATATATATATATAACCTTTTTACATGGTAATTTCAATTCCACATACTATTTATAAATAAATTTCTGGTTTTGACTAATATGATAGTAAATATTATTATATATATATATATATATATATATATATATATAGAGAGAGAGAGAGAGAGAGAAATGTATGTTCGATTAAAATAATTTGTATTCGATTTATATTAATCACTTTTCTGTCGAAATAAGCTCGTTTTTTATATACAGTAAGTAATCATTATCGGTAACGTATAATGAGATTAATTTATTTTAATTGTAAATTTATATTTAGTCTCAAATGATAGAACATTCGACTGAACGTTAAATGATTTTATATTATAAAATGTGGAAATTTAATTTAACAAGGATTTAAATACAATTTGGAACAGTTTTTAATTAAACCAGCAATTAGTAATTAGTAATTTTATGCAATACTATTGTAAATGTAAGCTTTTCTGTCGAAAAGGTAATAAACAATTAATTGAATCGTTTCATGAAAATCATCAACTAACGAATAAAAAATATTTAGAACAGAATAATACATAACCATTATGAACTCCTTCGTGATATGTTTAAATATCTTTTTTATTGTTTATCCGAAATACGAGCACAAAAGGTTTAATAATTTACATTGTAGTTATTTTAATTCTATTCAACCATATATAGAATCCTTATCTCATACAGATAAACGAAATTCGGTCAATGTAAATAGCTACAAATTCAAGCAATGTGGACCACACATAAAATTGCTTCGACGACTTTCAGGAGCCGGATACATCCCGATTGTGAATTTGCCTGCAAGAGCGATCAATCACCGCCCCCACAAGCTTACAACGCCCTTCATGCAGTGGACCACCCACGGTCGGTCGAGTTCTGCCTCTTGCCGATGGCTAACATCTTGCACCCATTGTCGCCATTGAGTCTTCTGTAGACCTTCTTCCGCAAGACTTATTTCCACTAGGTCATCAAGGTCACATGATTGCCTGGCTTGTTCTAAATTGGGTTTACTCTCTACTACACGTATCTTCGTGCATTTTCATTTTTAAATGATGTTTCTCGAAACAATTTTCAATTAAATTTCATTATCTTATGATAAAGATACAATTTAAATATGTATCACGTTGTAAGACCTTATATATTTTTCGTATTATTTTCTTCTTTATATTGTAAAAAAATATTTTTAAAAATAATTGTTATTCTAAAAAAATATTAAAACAAAGTTAGATTTTGAAATACTCGGAACAGAACGAAATTCATTCAATAAAGAACTTTTAAATTATTATTTGTATTTATTATAAAAAAAATAATTAATTTTTAATTAACAAATAATTTAAATTAAAAAAAAACTTTATATTTTCATATCATATTCTCTTATACATTTCAAATGTTATACATAAAAAATAATATTTTCACACGGATAAATAAAAATATATATACATGTATAAAATCAATAACAAACCTAATAAAAACTACAATTTAACAGAAATCCATTCTACGTGCTCTCATCTTATTTTTCTATCAATTCAATAAGAAAAAATCTAAACAATTTTTATACATACTCAGCGTAACATTGATCAGACATGAGTTCATATCTACATATATATATATATATATATATATATATATATATATATATATATATATATATATATATATATATATATATATGTATACATGTGTATGAATATATGTATAGAAGAGACAAAAAAAATCTTTGTTACAAAATTTTCCCCTAACCTCACATTTTCATCTTGTGAAACAACATTCCTAGTTTTGTTTCTTTACACGACGCAGCAGGCGTCATCTCCATCGTTTCATGAAACCTTATTCGTCTCATACCTATTCCCTATCTTCTATTCGTCACTCGTTCCCTACTTTAGTTATCCACAACGTACATCGACGACCTGCATTCATTTTGTGTGACATAGTATAAAAACAAACAGCTGACTAGGGAACATTTCAGAGACCGCTAGATAAGTGGCGACTCTCACTATGATCTTACTTAGTAATAGTTCGCGGGTTCACAACCACACAATGTTAAGTGAGACGTAACTAGATTTTCTTAGTCCGCACTTATAATATTCCTAGCTACTATAAGTGAAGATAATGCATTGTTATAAATAGAAAATCTTTTTAAAAAGATTATTTTAATTGGATGGATATTTTTCTATGATTAAAATGGAAATCTATAATTACTCAATGAACACTATTTACATTGGATATTTCAATTTTATTATCACTTGTGATTATATGCTAATTCATTTTTAATAATTTTTTCTTTACAATTATAATATTTAAATGACACATTTCATATGAAAAATTATTAAATATTTTGGTATAGTATCAAAACCATTATAACATATATGAATCACTTATTTAAAACCCACAAGACTTCATAAAAAAAGTCAAAAATAATTTATTGTTCACTTTATTTGTTTAAAAGCTGATATGCATTTCAATGGTCGTACCTTCTTTGTCAAAACACTATATTTTAAAATATTTGGTCTCAAATTTAATAAATATGATATTATAAAGATTTTATAATACAGCTCTCTAAAAATGGCGAATTTCCATCCAAATATGTATCAGCTTCTAAGCGAATAAAATAAACAATAATTGTTAGAAATTTTTGAAAAAATGTGGTATGAGAGTGATGATTAATTTGTATTAAAATCATTTTTGTAACTAAAGAAAACTACAAGATTATAAAATATTTTTAAAAATTACTCATTCAAATGCAAGTAATAAACTAACTGATTTTTAAGATACATTATTTAAATAATATTTATTAAACATCTTTATTTTTTAATGTATAATTTATTAATTATTTTTTTTAAAAAAAAACAAGTAATAAATAAACTATTATTTTATAAAAAAATATTTTCTACAATTCATATCTTGTTAAAAATAAATAGAAAAAAGACAAGATGAGAATATATAAACGTGTATATATATATATATATATATATATATATATATATATATATATATATATATATATATATAAGAAAATCCTTCGAAATGAATTAGACAATAAAGATGTTGAATCTGTCGAAGTGGAAAATTTTAGGAGAAGCTTTCATCCAATAGTGGACAGAAAGGAGCTGATGATAATGATAAGGGTATATATATATATATATATATATATATATATATATGTGTATATATATGTATGTGTATTAAACAAATCTGTCGAAGTTAACAGTTTTAAAACAGGTCTTCATTCAGCAGTGGATAAAAAGAGGCTGATGATGGTGATGATATTATATGCAAAATATTGAAAAATTCAATTTTAGTAATATTTAATAAAACGTATTAAAAAATAAAAAATAGGACTAAAAATTCACTTTAATATTATATATATATATATATATATATATATATATATATATATATATATATATATATATATATATATATATTGATATTTTCAGTGACGTTTTTACTAAATACTGTTATAGTGTTGAGTAAAAAATCACTGCATATTCAAAATAATTATTTGTTTAAAAATTTTTTCTAGTTTAAAATCTAATAACAATTATTTAAAAAAACACACATATTATAAAAATGTTTTTTTTTTCAAATTAAATTAATCTATAAAGTTCAAATATTATCAAAAAATGAATCGTCAAAACTTTATATATATATATATATATATATATATATATATAAATAAAAATTATGACACTTTATTACGTACCTTATTTTGATCTATAGCATAAAATATACATATATAAATCGTTACTACCAATGAATCTTATCAAATTCGTTCCATTAGTAGCAGCAAGAAAAAATAAACAAACAAATAAGTAAAAGAAATCCATTTCGGAAATGTTATTTGCATTGCTTTTTTATTCAGTGCGCGACTGGATTAACAAATACGCGATTTTAATGTATTTATCCCTTGCAAATATATATTACAATTACCGATACGCGAATAATCTCGTCCAGACGTGTAAACTGCGAGCATCGTAATCCGGGCCCATCCCCGGGAATATCTCGAATAATTCTCTTTCGTTCCGACATCTCCTTCTGCTTTCCCGATAATCTGTTATACATTATGCGCTTCTTGCGCGCTATGCTGCAAATCTGATATTAATCTAAATTTATGTTGGCAAGCGTCGAGTGTTATGTATGCATAGAACACTATAAATCAATATAAAACATCATAAGTTGATATTTTCAAGGACAAAGTAGTGAAGTGAAAAATAAGAATTGATTAGTTTGTTCTTGTTTTATTATTATTTACAAGTTCTATATTTATTATATTTTGTTAAACGTTTACATATAGACTTTTTTTAAAAAATAATTCAGCTATCGGTAGTATTTATTTATTTATTTTAAAAAAACTAGTATACAATACTACAATTTCTTAAAGTTATTTAACAATACTTTTACTGCAAATAAGAAATAAATTATTTATAATTGTATGGACTCTAATCTTATTTTCCAATCTTATTTACGCTCTCACAACAGAAATTGAACAATATATCTCGACAACTATTGTCAATGTTCAATAATTCCTATAATGTAATGGCCACTTCATATCCATTTGAACCTCTTCATACACTAGACAATGTCGAAAACTGTTATGTACTTTCTTATCCAAACATCTATTGTATATCTCTAAATAGGTTGCGATGTGTTTGTTCATATAATTCTCTCTATTGTATTGAAGTTTTCTTAGATTTTCCTATATTTGTATTAAGAGCATATATTTTTAACCAATAACATTAAAAAGCAATTTAATCAATCTATCTGTTTAATAAAAAAATATTTTTAACGGGAATTAAAAAACAATTATTTTATATGAAATATTTAATCCCTGCTGTCTAAAAAGGATTTAATGTGTTATATCATATAAGGGTAAATTTTAATTAAAATCCACAACTGATTAAATGGTTGTTATCTACATACCATAGTTTATGAAAGATAAATATTAATTCTTATCATTTGTATATTCAATTTTATTTTCAAATTCCTTAAGTTAGTTGATATTTAAGTTGAGTTAGTATTTTTATTTTCAAGAAAATTGTAACAATTTTAAATATTTTTTTAAAATTCTGCTTTTATATTATATATTTGAAATTATTGACAGTATTTATCACTTGAACTTTTTCTAATATTAATACTACATTATTATTTACTTTTTATACTATATATAGAGGTAAATATCAATTTGAATAATATTTTATAAAGTATAAATATATAAACCTGAATACATTCAATTTATTTAATAGAATAAAAAATAAATATTTGTCTTAAATTATATAATACAAACATATTTGTTTTATTTGTTCGTTTCATAGTATATATACATACATACATTCAAACATGTATATATATATATATATATATATATATATATGTGTGTGTGTGTGTGTGTGTATGTGTATAAACAAATCCAGAGAAAAACAGCAAATAATTAAAGAAGTTTTACATCAAGGTATTTTTTCAGAAAATATATTTTTATCATTGTTTTTTGTTAGTTTTAAACTGCATTTTATATTTAACTAACTTTTAATTATCTTTAGATAAAGAAAACTACAGTAGTAATTTAGTTACAGAAATTTAAACTATGTAGTGTTTCAATTGGTAAATTATACTTTAATTTACATTTACATTCTTTTTGTTACATATATATATATATATATATATATATATATATATATATATATATATATATTTAAGTATGTATGTATGTATGTAATAAAATCTCAAGTAATATCCGACCATTTTTTTGTTTACAGATGACTAAAATGGTAGTATGGTAGATGACTAAGATGAATAAAATGGTAGTTTAAAAGAGTCATGATAATTTTGTTGGTAAGTAACAAAACGATAACGAAAAACTTTATGAATTATAAAACGTTCTCGTTTTATTTACAGCCACTATATTATTTAAAAAAAAGAATCGTCGAAATATCTTTCAGTTGAAAGACACAGCGGAATATAAAGGAAAACAGTTTATTAAAAATCAACCGTAAATCAACTTCATAATGTTGAAGCGTCGAACATATAGCTCGTACTAGATAGAGCAATATGTTTTCTCGAACCCCCATTCAAAACTCATGGCTCACAAAGATATCGGTATATTTACTTATAACCGGAACAATTTCACTATCCGTGTTTTGAACGCGTAGCTGTTCAGTTTAATAAAGAGCGAGATTTACAATTTTTCACCCGCGAAACGCTAGTGTTAGAGGGGTCCGTGTAGTATATACGAGACTTACCTCGATGCTCCTACATATATTAACCACTTTCACAGAGTATTAGGTTGGTATTACTGCACGATCCCCATTTCTCTTACATGACATAAAATATCGACCTACGTCTGCCGCCGTTTCAGATCGTCGTTATAGCTCGATCGATTTGGTTTTCAAATCCACATATTGTTTAGTCACACTGTCGTACAACCAGAGTTGCTAACTACGATTGTACTTCTCGACTTTCAACAATGAAGAATTACAATGATCATTTTTAGTCAGTTTCATATATATTTATTTATTTTAATATTCCAATTATTTGAAATTCATATATTTCATTTCTAATTATTTATGATTATATATAAAATACGTAGTAATCTTGATAATTAATGTCTTGTTTTAATAATAACACAATTTCTTAATTGATAATATTTATACTAATAACAAAACAAAGCTAAAAACAATCTTTAATAATTGGACCAAATGAAACTGAAGAGTGTAGAAATACATTTACTTCTTTAGTACCATTTACTATTCTTCAGCCTCATTTAGATCACCCCATATATACAAATATATATATATATATATATATATATATACACATATGTATGTGTCTGTGTATGGGTGGGTGTGAATATATGTATGTATATATGTGTAAAGGTGATTGGTAAAATACATCTAATTCAAATTTATTTTGTCATGCTAAAAACCAGTGCGATCTCGGCAGAAAGTCTTTCTCCAATGTTACCCCACTAGTCGTCTTCAACATGTGAATGTGCTTTAGAGATAAGTTATTTTATTTGATGTTCCAATTGAATTGTAAAACGAATGGTTAGGGAAAATAAGGTGAAAATACAGTCCAAATACGTAAAAATCGTTGAAATCAATAATGTTCTTCATTCGTATTTTATATATATTTATATATATATATATATATATATATATATATATATATATATATATATACATATATATACATATACATTATATATACAATACATTATTATAAATTATTTTTTAAAATACACTTTTTATTAAAATTTTCATATACGATTTGCAATGTGAAAATTCACAAAAATACAATATTTTAAATATATAATTTATGTATTTTGTAATATACTTAATATTTATAAATTTCCAATATAATTATGATAATAAAATAAAATGCATACCTGAATTAAAAAAGCTTATTTAAATATAAATACATTAACGGTAATAAAATATTATGTATTCAACATCAAAAATATGTTTTACTTGTCTATTTAAATATGAAATAAAAAAATGAAAAATCAGAAATACAGTCAAATTAATAATAAATGTATTTTTGATATAATAAATGTATTAAAATGTTATTTATGTCTAATTTATAATTAAATTCAAAAGTGACAAGGAAATTATATGAATAATTACGTGAACATTTTATTTTTTGTAATATAAATAAAAATATGTGATATATATATATATATATATATATATATATATATATTTAATGCGTAAAAATGTTCACATTTATTCAAAAAGCGAGGTCGTTACAATGTCAAAGTTTATAAAGAAGATGAAAGCAATTAAAAAGAAATTCTATTGTTAAACAAGAAAATCTTTTATATTTTTATATTACTTTTAAGGCAACTTTTCTTTTTATGTTAGGCAAAAAGATGAGAAAATATTATAATTTAAAATTCATGCACTCATTCTATTTACTCGCTCACATACACACACACACACACACACATATATATATATATATATATATATATATATATATATATATCTTTTATTTATATAAAGCTACATTTATTGAAGAAAATATATCTGTCACTCCACACAACACGTGAATCTATAGCCTCAAGATAATATTTACGTATGGGATGTTATAGCAAATATGACATATGTCTGTTATAAACGATTTTCGTTCAACTTTTAAAACATTTCAAGCAATATAGTTAGAAAAAAGTAAATTGTATATTTGAAAATGTTTTCATTAAAACTTAGAAAACTCTAAAATGTACGTTAAAAATGTTTTAATAACTTGTAATAAAAAAGTGTACTGATCCATAAAAATGATTGATATTTGGAAAAAACCTTCTTTCAATTTATTTCCATATTTAAAAACTACACATATACCATCATTATTATTTTATACAATATTGATTTGTTTGAAAAAAGGCAGTTCGTTATTAATTATGATGAAACAAAGGTTGTGAATTGAAATGAAAAATTGAAATTTAACAAGTTTTTCTAAGTTATTTTTATTTTTAAATTTACACTTTGTTAACCATGTAATAGAATTTTTTTTATATATTTTCAATCATATATCCGAATTTTAAAACTTATATTCATTTTTAAACAACATTTAGTTTATTAAATATATTTTGCATTTAGTAAATGATTCGAATTTTAAAATTATAATATTTACAAATAAATATAAATTATTAAACTAAAGCTATATAATAAACGTGAATATTCCCGTTGAAGACGCTATAAATTATAAACATTTTACACTAATATAATCCATAAAAAAATAAATAAATATATTTAGGATATTTTTTTTTATTTCTTATTCATAGTTAAATCTATTTAAAAACTTCATTTGTAAATTTTTATCTAAAATTTTTTTAGGAATTAAATATTTCGTTTCAATTTCACATAATTTTATATAAATTACTAACCACAAATATGTACATTGTACTTCTTTAAAAAAATACAAGAAAAATAATTATTCAAAATTTCTTTTGCCTGTTTGAAAAGAAAATATATGACTATTTTCTTAAAAGAAATTTTTATTGAACTGGTGTACGAGGATGGTCCCAGAAGTACCCGACCCAACAAAGAAGACACAAACATTTTGGAAAAAAATATATTTATTTTTCAACATAATCTCCTTTCAGCTCTATACACTTTTCCCAGCAATGTTCAATAAGTTCGATACCCTTTTTATAATAAGAACTGTCTTGCTCCTCAAAATACCCATTAACTGCCGACATCACTTCTTCATCGTTGGGAAATCTTTGACCACTGAGTCATTTTTTCAAGTTTGGGAACAGAAAATAATCCGAAAGGGCTAAATCTGACGAATAGGGTGCATGAGGTAGCAATTCAAACTTTAATTCATTAATTTTGGCCATTGCGATAACGAATTTGTGAGCTGGTGCATTGTCTTGATGAAACAACACTTTCTTCTTAGCCAAATGCGGCTGTTTTTGCTTGATTTCTTCGCTCAAACGTTGCAATAAGTTCGCATAATACTCGCCGTTGATAGTTTTTCCTTTTTCAAGATAGTCAATGAAAATTATCCCACGCGCATCCCGAAAAACCGACGCCATGACCTTGCCTGCAGATGAAACGGTCTTCGCCTTCTTTGGAGCCGGTTCTCCCTTTTCAGTCCATTGTTTTGATTGTTCTTTTGTCTCGGGTGTGAAATGATGAACCCATGTTTCATCCATGGTTATGAAACGGCGCAAAAATTCTGCTTTGTTGTTGTGAAACTTCGCTAAACACTCAATTGAAACATCTTCACGACACTGTTTTTGCTCGAGTGTGAGCAAGCGCGGCACCCATCTTGCACACAGCTTTTTCATGTCCAAATTTTCAGATAATATGCGATGTACCGCACTTTTTGAAATACCTACTATGTCTGCTAGCTCGCGCACTGTCAGTCGACGATCATCCAGTACCGCTTTGTGGATTTTCTTCACCATTTCTGGAGTCGTCACTTCATTTGGTCGACCACTGCGATGCTTGTCTTGGCAGCTCGTACGGCCTCGTTTAAACTCTGCTACCCAATATTTCACTGTTTTAAACGAAGGAGCAGACTCACCCAGAGTAGAATCCAGTTCAGCTTTTATATTGGTTGGGCTGAAGCCTTTCAAATAAAAGTATTGCATCACGTAACGATGACCAGTTTTCTCCATTTTCACAAATTCACTGAAAACGTTCACTATTGATGGCTACCAAACAAATATTAAAAACGTGGCGTCCTCAAACTTGAAACATATGCTTTATAGATTGTGTACTTTCTAATACAGTGATATTTTTCAAACAACTACCGCCATCTCTAGGTCAGGCCAGGTACTTATGGGACTACCCTCGTATAAAGTTGGTAAGATATTTTTTTTATTTTTCTCTTAAATTTTAGTGATAACAATATACGAGTTTAAGTTTAAAATCAAATTTCGTTTCATACTAGTGAAATAATTGTTTCCGTCAATCATTACTAAGTATGTATTGTATATATTTCAATCTACACAGTTTCTAATGTCTAAATATATTCATTTAATCTGGAGTAATGTTGATCGAATCATGAAAGTAAACCCCAATCGAACGAACATAAACAAGCAGAATAATTTTGCCTTCATTGTATAGCGTATTTATAAACGTAACCAGCCGGCCACATAACAATTAATTAAGCATCCTCACAACAATGGCTCACCTGTCAAATAACCCTGAGCCACAGAGGGTGCGGCATCGCCTCGAACATTAAACACAAGTATTACATGACGTCATTACACAGCCAACATTCGTTTGTTGGCCGTTATGGTTGCGATGTTGAAGTTAGTCATGAATAATGTCGGCAAGGCCATTACAACGCTGAAAAGCGAGAATACATTTCAAAACGATATTTCGAAAAGTTTGTTTCGGCTCCGGGCATTCTTTAAAATTTATACAAGATGTTTTCCGTGTGTTCAGGTGTACGATTTTAATGACTATTTTGTTATACCGGCGTTCGTTTAAATAACAAGTTACAAGAATACGCAGAATGACACAAAGAATACCAAATAATTGTTTTTATATAAATTGTCCTTTGAAAAATAACTTTTAGTTGTTTGGTACGCTTTTCTTAGATGTTTTATTTACACGTCCATCTTTACATAAATATTTAACTGTGAACATTTAATTAAGAACTTTTACAGTAGGTCAAATGTTTAAAGAGACTGGACGATAGAATCGAATATATAAAACAATTAGATTACAAAATAATATTAAATATATATTCAGAACTTTAAAACAATATTACATATGTACGAGTAAGCCAGCTTATTATATGTATTATATGAGATTTATGTTATACATATATGAGAGAAAACAAAAATTACGTATGGTAAAAGTAAAAAAACTGAAATAAACATGGATCAGTCATATAGAAAAAATTATCACCAATTGACAAAGAAAATTATTGATTAAGAACCTAAATATACAAAAAGGCCCAGAAAAATACATATGGATAGATGGGACAAAAAGATAACGGAATTCGTTGAAATGAATTTAAAGAGGAAAACATTGAATCGATCAAAGTGAAAAATTTTGTGAGAAGCCTTCATCCAGCAGTGGATTAAGAAGGGGACTACTGCTGGCTACTGATGATAATGATTATATATATATATATATATATATATATATATATATATATATATATATAACAATAACTTTTTAAAAATTTCAATGTACATCATATCATGAGTTTATTAAATAATTGTAGAAAAATAAATATTAAAAGGTTTGAAATTAAATATTATATAAGTCATGTATCATTCACCAAATTAAACAAGTATTTAAAATAATAAACAATTTTTGGCATAATTTTTACAAACTGTTTTATTTTTGAAAATCATATTAAAAAATATAGAATTTTACTCCAAGAACAGATCACAAAACATAAAACACTTCAATGATATCACATGTTTGAATTAATTTTTACTAAAATGAATGATTCTTATAATATCAAAAAATCTCAAATGTTGTACAGTATTTTGTCTGTTTCATAATCTTCACATATGCATTTCAATGGAGATTTCAACACACACAAAAATATATATGTGTATAAAAAATGTGTTCAATATTATTAATGCTGAAATTATTTTAAAATACCAATTAATTTCAACTATGTTCTTGCTTTCAAAAAAAATAAAAACACATACACACACACACACACACACACACACACACATATATATATATATATATATATATATATATATATATATATATATAATTTGGCAAGTATTCTTTTTTTTTTTTTTTTTTTTTTTTTGTACATAGCTACGAAATTCAAAAGACCAGAAGGCGGAAGGGAGATATTTGCCAACCTAATATATTAAACATAAAAATTATTAAATAGGAACATATATTTATTTTACGTATTTTTAAAATAACTTGTACTAATCATAAAATAATTATATGAATTATAATAGCAATTAATATATTATACTTATATTGTATTTAGTACTTAAATAATGTGTGGAAAAACATTCATTGCCAAAAATGTAAATAATTATTTAAAAAATAAACTAGATTGAATATACAACTGAAAATTCATTTTCTATTCACTATTATACGTATTAATATTTTGATGTTGAAAAGGTTCTTCCAAAAAATAAAACTCTATGATTTTAAAAAAGTTTTAAATTCATTTTTCCTCTTTTCAATTTATAATAAATATTTCATACTTATATATATATATATATATATATATATATATATATATATATATTTGTAAATTAAAACATTATTTAATTAAAAAACTCAAATTCGCACAAAAATGTTACGCACATTTGTTTCAAACAACCATATTTAGAGTGTTAATTACGAAAACGATATCATATATATATATATATATATATATATATATATATATATATATATATATAATATTCCATAAATCCATAAATAAAATACGTAAATTGATACGTGTTTTATATGAATTTTCTCCAATATTCATTTCCAACTGAATTTAATTACTAACATTCATTTATAAAGAAATGTCTTTTCTGTATAATCATGAATACATTTCCACTTCACTAAATTCTGTTGATGACATTGATTTCACGTTAATTACTTTAGAAAATTAATTTACTCAGAACTCGTAAATGAAAATGTTTAACAATCGATATACTTGAATGGTAAATTTTTAACTTTTTTGGACAATATTCGAGCGCTGTATAGATCAAAATTTTATTAAAGATATACTCAATGGAAATATCCACCAGCGTATATATTGCTCTTTAAGTGATATTATTTTATTAATTATTTAAAAAATATCTTTCAAAAGAAGGACTTTTCAATGTGTATATATATATATATATATATATATATATATATATATATCAACTGATCTGACCAATAATATTAATGATTAAAAATTAAACAATTATTCTTGTATTTATTCACACACTTGTTTGTAATATTTACAAAATATTTGAAATAAAATTTAACAGACTTAATAAATAACAGTTAAATAAAATAAAATATCTCTTATTTATATAGATAATATAAATTGAACAAAAAATTTTTAAAACATATTCTCTTGAATATTAAACATCACGTTCCGATATAAATATGTATATATATATATATATATATATATATATATATATATATATATATATATATATATATAACTTCATTTTGCATTAACACGTTCGAAACCAAAGCATATACTAACATTTATATACATAAAATATATGTTAAAAACGAGATTTTCAAGTAGAGTACATAAAACGTAATTCGAAAAATTTTCAACGAGAAAAATGTGTTATTATAATGGATTACATATGATGTTAAAATACAAAACCCATTGTATATGCAAACGATTACACATTTATTTATTTATACTTGAATATGCATGTGCATATACATATAAATATATATATATATATATATATATATATATATATATATATATATATATATATATATATAACTGAAAACATGCGTTGTTTGATTATTAAAATGGATAATTCTGAATTTATTAATTATCATTCCTTTACAATGAATTTCATACATTTTACAATGGATACTTGATAAAACCGCAATAACCAAGAACAATTCTAATCATTTTCCACATTTTTAAAACTGTAAAACTGTTTGGAATATTTACAGCAGAATAATGTGCAAAATATTTTATACACATTCATTGTTTAATAGGTATCTTACATTTATTCTATTTAAATTAAAATTATTTTAAAAATTATTCATTTTTAAAATATTTACCACTACATTTATATATACGAGGGTCGTTTGATAAGTACGGTAAATTGATTTATTGTTTAATTTAATTAAATTTTTCAATTTAGTTTTTCTTACTTTTTTACCATACTTATCAAATGACCCTCATATATATATATATATATAATATGTATATATAAAAAGATAGAATATAAAAGAGAGATAAAAGTTTAAAAAAATACTACAATTATAAAATACGATTTTAACCACATAAAATTTAAAAATATCTAACAGTTTTTTCCAAAAATATTTTAAAAATAAAAATTCTATGTATATTTTTTTCGTATCACATCTACTGTTTTGTAGAAATTAATTTTATTTTCTAAATATGGCATTTGTAAGAAAATAATTTATCTTCCATTAAAAAAAAGTTATTAGTTTGTAATAAAAACATCAGGCGTTGTAAAAGAAAAAAAACACGATAAGAGTTATAACTGATTTCATTTCGAGAAGACATGAAACAAAGATTTATTTATTTCCAAATATAACAAATTAAATAAAAAATTCTGTTCAGAATTCATGTTTATTTTTTAAAAAATAATTGTTTTTAAATGAATTTTATGATGACATTTACAATTTTGAAACTATCTGATTTTTAATTAAAATATTATTTTAGTATGTAAATATTTTTTATGATATTTTGTGAAAAATTATTCAATGCTATAAAATAGACGTTACAAATAAATTACAAAAAATAAACATCACGGGCCAATTTCAAAGTAAACACATTTTAATTTTTCCATAATTAGAAGTTAACATGTTTTTGAACCCTCATTGATTTTGTGTAATTATGGTAAAAAATAATTGTAACATGCTGACAATAATAATCATATTGCCGAAGGCATGTTATCGTTTATATACGAAACTTAAAGTGATACGTGCACCGGAATACCGCGATGAGATTTTTATTTTAAACCTTACAGTTACACTTGAGTGATGGCATCCGTAACTCACTCGTCTCCACAAAATGCCCTCTGTTTCTATACGAAATGGAAATGTGAGTGTATCCGTATTTCGCTCAGATGCTTCCTCCTTTGAATACTATTTTCTCACACGCACCGCTTGCTATAACTCTGCCCAGTTCCATTTTATCCATTACCGTGACGTCATATCTCACTCTCTCGCTCGAGCATTCTTATCGGAAGATACATCTGTCCCTTGTGATATGTATGACATCCTTTAGATCCAATAGTGTAGGATTGGCATGGATTTTGTATAGTACGAAGACTGCACGCCAAAGCGTCGTTTCACAAATTTGAAACGGTTATTTAAATGTGCCAGGGCAAAGAGGTGAAGAGTAAGCCAGAATCTTATAAGGTCTTGCTCTATAAAACGGTACAATTTATATACACAGTTTGTTTAATCAATTGATGACATTAAGCCTTAATATTTGTATTGAAATTCAAACTCATTTATTTCGTTAATAATTAAATAAAATTTAACTCACATATTCAAAATATATATACATGTTAATGTTTAAATGTGAACATACATACATTTGTTTTCAATTTATTTTAAATATTTATTTTAACATTAATCAAAATAATTGCAAAAAAAACTTAGAAAAATATACAATTTTATAATGAACAGCTTATTGAAAATAAAGCTTAACATTTATGAAAGTAGTATATAATTATCAAAATATTTAAAGATGAAAAGAAAATTGTATATGAAAATGTTATTTAAAAAATAGTACATATTTTAATTGATTTTCAAATTCATTACAAATGAACAGAACTGTTCACATAATGAATAAAAAATAATCATCTTATAATTCTATCTATACATTATATACATTATTAATATATTTATATAAATATTAAAATCTACAACCTTCATCAAATTATGTTATATAAATAAATTTGTGTAAAACAATATATATATATATATATATATATATATATATATATATATATTGATATAACTGAAATATATTGAAGAATGTAGACTTAGAAGATTGCTATAAATGTATATAATTTTTTTAAGATGTCTACAAAAAAAAATAACTTTTAATACAAAAATACCAATTTCAAGCTTCGACGGCCCAAATACCATAAACGAATTCAATGAAATCATTTTATTGCATTCATTTTTATTTCCAACCATTACAATATGAGTACTTTTTAAAAAATACTTCATAAAAAGCATAACAAAGAAAATTCTCGTAAAATATTATAAAAATAAGAATCCACATTTTTACCACATAAATTTGTCATACAATAATTATTAAATAATATATACTTGTTTAAATTTATAAACATTGATTTATAGTTAAATAAATATTGGCTTTAATTTATATTTAATCATCTTAAAAAAATCAAATATATACGTTATATTAACTCTATATTCAATATTACATAAATTTCATTCATTTACTTTGTTGTAAAAACTGTATAGTCATATATATATATATTAGATTCATAGAAATAAAATCGAGCTAGAACTAAAAAAAATACTTCAAAGCAAGCTTTATTTTCCTGTAATTCGTGCTTTTACTGCACTTTTTACGACTGAACTGATTTTTTACGACAATATAAAAATAAAGTGTTTACAGCTAACATATTTAAAAAAAAGAGAAACTTTTGCTGACAATTTCTAAATATTTTTATTGGTTTTCTAGACTATAGTGCGTTAATTATTTAAACGATTGAAATATTCTTATCAAATCTATATTAGGTATTCTGTTCTTTATCTTAAAATATTTGTATGTATTTGTTACGAATAGTTTTTTTGCAGCTACAATTTTCTTAAGTAAATATTTACTTTCATTCTAATTTCATAATATATATTTTTATTCAAACAAGATAATATAACATTGTTTATTAATTTTTACATAAAAATACATGATTATAAAGAAGAAAATATAAATTAAAAATAATAATTCGAATAAAAATAAACTTAGAATCAAAAAAAATGATCTCGATCTTTATTTTAAAATTTAATAACGAATCGACTTTAAATTATTTCATGAAGAATATGTGATATAAAAAAATGATAAATTTCAATTTTAAATATATTTAAAAATAAATTAACGATACTTAAGACTTTGTAAAATAATAAATATACTGATTTATGTATAGTAAAAACAGATTTATATATTTGTAAAATGCTTTTTATTTTTTCATACAAAAAATATTTACAATCTTATTTTTGCATCAAAAAATCAGCATATATTATATATGTATAAACATATATAGAATGTCGACTTTCATTCAGATAAAAAAGTACGAATGTATTTATTATTTCGTTTAGATATGTTCAATCTTTCGGTACTTATATTATAACATAAATAGTATGAATAAAATGTTTTATATATTAGGTAAAACGGAACCCAAAAAAATATTTAATGGAAGTATGTACATTACGCGCGTCATGGGATTTAAGGAAAGTTAGAAATGTTGAAATACCTGGAAAATAAATTGGGTATATGTATATGTATAGTCGGTATATAAAATGTTTCACGTTATATTGGTATGTATATGTGGGCGAGAATCGATAAACCACTCTTCATGAAAATATATATTCAATGAAATTACATGCATGATATAAATTATCTGCAAAACATATCTAACAAAAAACAAGAAACGAATTTTATTTCCAGTAAAATACAGTATGCGTCGGTCATAATTCGTATAGTAAATAAATTTTCAACTTTTATATTTTAATCCTATGTAATATGTGAAAATGCGTGGAATACTTTTAATTATTTTGCATAAAAAATAAATGTAAAAACTCCTGTGTGCATCGTAATGTGTTGTTTCTCTCTAGGTAATTTCAAAATGAGGTTTACATATATATATATATATATATATATATATATAAATGTATGTATATGTGTATGTGTGTTTATTTTAATAAGACGTTAACAACTAACATCATTTTAATTATATTTAAATGAAAATTAAAAAAATGAAAAACTGTATATCCTACCAAAAGTTAAATACAAATTTTACATATGTTAAAAATTAAGAAACATAATTATTTTTCACAAATATATTATAAAACCGAAATTTCATTGAACATTTATAAAATATTGTAATGTCGAGGACGTTAAGTCTCCATAAAATACACAATTTTTAATGATAGCTTTACATATAAATATTTACGTTGCTATAAAATACAATATTAAAAATATGTAATTAGTACAATACGTTAAAGAAAATAATTAAAAATATAATCATAATATTATAATGATTATTTTGATAATAACAACTACATAAAAATTTAAATAATTTACAAGAAACTCCTCTCTCTCTCTCTCTCTCTCTCTCTCTCTCTCTATATATATATATATATATATATATATATTCATTAATTTAAACAAAATAATTAAATTCTAATATGAATACAAAATTTCATATAATAAAACTAATTTTATAATACAAAAAGCTTGGAAATGTTAACAAAAAACCAATTATTATTTTCCCAACTAATGATACATAGAATATCCCTAAAATGTTATTATTACTTATGAACAAAATTAATATTAAATAATATATGGATAACAATATGCTTATGAAAAAATTCCATCTAATACAAATAAACATTGGCTTTTCAAGCGCTACATTCCTGCTACATTATAGCAATTTTATTAAAGGACATTCAATCAATTTACCATCGAATTGTTGCTCTAGGCAGTATTGTGATGAACCGTATTGTAAATGTTATATATGTATATATATATATATATATATATATAATATCAATAAATATTACACATTTATTTTCTCAATGAATATCTTAACAAGTATTTATTCAATAACTTTAAATATTATGTATATATATATACATATAATTTATTTTTAACATAATAATAAATCAATTAATCATTTTATTTATTTTATTGTAAAATACTATATTAATATATCAAAAAATACAAAAAACATTATATAAATGCTAACAATAATGTATTACTATCAATTTTTTAAAAGTGAAAATGAAAAAATAATTTTATTACTAGAATGAAATTTATCATTTTTTATTGAATTATTATTTCATATAACACATATACATATCACATTAATCATAAACATATATTTTGGTTTATAAAATAGAATATAATTATAGTTAGTGGTATTCATAACTACAATATTTTTATCAAAAATTTATTTTTTAATTATATTCAATAAAAAAATATAATTATTATTTGTTTCAAAATGACAGCTTATTAGACTATATATTTGATACAAGAATTAAGTATTATATATATATATATATATATATATATATATATATATATTGAATAACATAAAAATGAAATTTATCATTTTTTTTAATTATTATTTCATATAACACATATACATATCACATTAATCATAAACATATATTTTGGTTTATAAAATAGAAAAGAATTATAGTTAGTGATATTCATAACTACAATATTTTTATCAAAAATTTATTTTTTAATTATTTTCAATAAAAGAATATAATTTTTATTTTTTTCATAATAACAACTTATAAGACTATATATTTGATACAAGAATTAATTATTATTTATATATATATATATATATATATATATATATATATAATAACATAAAAAATATAAGATTTGTAATAACTTTCATACCTGTACACTTGTATCACTTATAAAATCATTTAAATAAATAAAATGTTGAATAATAATATTTAATAGTAGATAAGATTTAAACTTCTAAAATATTTATAGGTAAAACTATTAGTTTTTAGGTCTATATTTAATGTTCATGATAATATTTATTGTATTATTATATTTTATTCTTCATTAGAATATGTTTACAATAAATCTATCCTCTTATATTAATAATTTAATTTGTACTATCATCTACTGATATTTAATTTTTCTAATATTAAAAATACATATATAAGCATGAATGTGTATGTATGTATGTATGTATGTATATATATATATATATATATATATATATATATATATATATATATAAATAGGAAAATATATTCGAATATAAACAAGTATACGAAGAATGATGCATAAATGAGAGAATATATTGAATTTATTTACGATATCATTTTGTCTATTCGGCGTATTTGATATTTTGCAATAAAATAAAAATAATTTAAATATCTGTTTCGTTGATGCATTTCTTTAGCTATAATCCGATTCACATCTAATAAAAATAATAAAGTGCTCATCATAAATATATTGAACAATATTCCAGGAAGAACAATCGTTTTTACTTCGTGAATAGAATCAATCAGTCAAAAATAGCATAACATAAAATCCAATCACATCATAAATAACGGAGCGAAAACATCTCTCTTTGAAAATATAAAGGGTATTAAATTTACGAAAAAAAAAATGTTCAATTTCGTTTGCCGCGAAACAAATGCTCACAGATTCGTTGTGCGAATCGTTGTGCATTGGATGTAGCAAGTCCCTGATCGTGGATTGCGAACAGAAAAAAAATCATAAAAATATATTATTATTATAAAGTGGGGAGCATCTATCGTTTCGATGCCGTTATATTTGTTGGCATTATACGCGTTTTAGGTTTTGTCAGTTGCTCGGCAGAGAATGGAATTCAGTATGACATATGGGATGTACTGTTAGCGGCGTTAGACTATGTAGCAAAAACCAAGATCTGCTTTTTAGTTGTAACATTTTTTTGTTATTTGATAAAATGCGATCGTTGTTTTACTTACTGTATAAAGCTGAATTTGATTTTTTTGTTTACATCAACCGTCTTAACGTATATTACACATACACACGCATATATATATATATATATATATATATATATATATATATATATATAAAATTTTCAATAATACTCAAAAAAAGATAAAAATTTAAATTCTACGCTAATAGTGAACAAAAACAATAATACAAGATCAATTGAAATTGATTTGACACAACAATAACTTAAATATTTTTTTCTAAAGTAATATTAATTATTAGTTGTTTTGGAACTGTGGCTGATTCACTTTACACAAATGAATTTTCACCCTAACACCACAATATTGTGGTGTTGGGGTGAAAATTTATTTGTGTAAATATTAATCATTATAAATTCTTCTAGAAATTAAAAAAAATTTCTATACATAAATTAATGATAATAGCATTTTAACCGGAAAAGTAGAATAATAACTATTAAATGAAAATATTGTTAATTTCAATACCAACTTACGACAAAATAAAATTATTAACGAATCTTACAATTATATAAGACGTAAAAAAGTATTAAAAATATTTAACAAAAAATATTTTTTTCAAAAAATTAATTAATAACATAATTCAATTTTTTAAAAAAACTAATTAAATGAAAATATATGAATAACAATAATAGTTAAAAAATATTCACTCTATTTTTTCTAACATTAAAGACGTCAAAAGTATATTTTAATTTTTTCAATTTTACTTACTATTTACTTGGAATGAATCAAGAAATGAGTAGCCATAATTCAAAAATAAATACCTGAAACAAACAAAAAATTTGTTAGTAACTATATATATATATAATTATTCTTCTTAAAATTAATATACAGACATGCAAACAGATGTAAATTTATATTAAAACTTCATAGATATATAAAATGAAAACTCTAAAAAATATTTAATTAACATTACTTCATGAGTACAAATGTATGAATATATATATATATATATATATATATATATATATATATATATATATATATAAAAATCTGTGTTTTCAAATAGGTATATCTAATGGTACCTAGAAGCACCTTTTTAATTCATTATTAAAAACATTAAACAAAATAAAACCATTCGTTTATAAGTTTTTTTACATTTTCCAACATTTGCAATTTTTATTAATCTTGTTTAATTTATTAAAATAAAAATTTGAAATTTCAATTTTATTTAAATAAAAGAAAGATTAATAAATAATCTATTATCGTTTTTGATTAATTAATCTCTATTATTAAGTATTGCTTTTTAAAAAAATCATTATATTATATATATATTGTGTATATATATATATATATATATATATATATATATATATATATATATATATATATATATATATATATATATATATATATATACATATGCTTGTTTTAAAAATATTCTTTAAGTCAAAACGGGCAAATCTACGAAAAAATTGAATATAAATCTTGTTAGCATATGGTAGACACCTTACAGAATAGATTAAATGTGGAATGCTGAATAAACCCGATGGTATTACTATCCAATACCATCGTCGTCTTCTCGTACCGTACCGAGACGGATGACTGCAGCTCCCCGCGATGTTGCAGAAATACGACAATAGGGCATTGAGGCCACGCGCGAGCGGATCGGAAAACGGCAGTAAATATTCTCTACGAGCTAAACACGATGAAGACAGGGAGGCAAAATGAAAAAGCGTGAAAACCCCGATGAAGAAAGTGGAAAATATCTACGAAAACTACTTTCGCAGCGTGCGGTCTTCTACACCCTTTGCTCGTCGAAAATCGTCATAACCTCCTGCTGATGCAGTGTAAGTGGTAATGGCCGCTCCTTTTCCGTTGCTCTTTCTGTTGTGATTTTTTTACTCTGTATTTATCAATTTCCTGCGGTAAAAGCATAGCCATTTACAATTTGCGTTATACAATTTTACGTTATACCAATGTATCGTATTACTATTTTAAAAATGATTCGTTGAACTATATGAAATTTATGAAGTTTTTTTGTTTACATATGTCTAAACTGCATTTAAAATAACGATCTTATAGAGCAATTTTATCAATTTACTTCTAAATTTATTATTACATTTAGATATTTTATCACGTTCTATATCAATATTTTTTATAAAATTTACAAGTTAAAAATAAATTCAATTTTAATATTTGTATTTGTATATTTAACAAAATCACTAAACACATTCAATAACATTTATTTTGGTAATTTTAAAAAATATGCTAGTATTTTGTACAAAAAAAAATACAAAAACTCTAAAACAGTAACGCTATTTAACATGGAATTATGGAATTTCATGTGTTGTTCGCGATGACCAATTCAATATATAATTTTTATTTCCTAAATGAAAAACAAAAGCTCAATGGACCAGTTCAATATTGTATTGTTGAATTTAAATCCATAAGTTATACAGTATCGCGTTTAAACGTACAATTGTCCGTGTATCTATGTATCTTCATGTTCTCCACGTTGTCAATAGACGTGAATCAATGTGAAAACATGTTTACGAGATAAATGTCGATGTATATTATACAATAAAAATGCTCAGATACACAACGAACTGGATTACTAATGAGCAATGGTTCATTTGGGATCAATGACTCAAAGTAAATAGCATAAAACAAGATACAATTTTAGAATAATTTATTTGTTATTGTGCTTGTAATTGATTGTTTCTGTTATTTATTCTTGTTGTGAAATCATTTATACGTACAAGTAAAAAATAGAATACAATGAATATGTATAACCTTTTATTAACTACGATTTTTTTTAATTGAATTTAATCCTAAATTCGTAACTATCAATACTTTAAAACAAATACAATATGACACTTAAAAATTTATTTTAATAAAAATTTTATTTATATTTATATAAAATATAATTAAAATGTTTCTTCATTTATTTTTATTTTTTCAAATTATTTTAGAATATTAAATAATTAATGTATTTAAATAAAAACTAAAATGATTTCTTTTCATTCCTTGCTCCCTGCAAATATGTTAGTAATGCAATGAGATAGATAGATAGATAAATGCTTTATTGGTATATATGTAGTATGTACAGAAGATTTATACATTTTGATAATATGTTACATTAGCATGTTATCCACGGATATTTTGCTATATAAAAGTAAGACAAAGTTTATGTTTTGGAGTTGAGAAATTTTGTTTTGAGTAGGGCTCACAGGAAAATTTTCAAAACCTGTATATGAGTTCATTTATAGGTAATGCAATGAGGAATATTCAAATATATATACTACATTTAAAACTCTTATCAGAACTCGACAAAAAAATTGCATCCAATATCTAATTTTCTATTAAAAATATATTTATTATAAAATGAATAATTTCCATAGTAGTAAACTAATAACACAATATATGTAAAAAAAATATTTTTTTATTCGATTTTTTTATTTTTCTTGATTCTAACATTATTTAATAAAAAGTAGATATATTGTAGAATAATTATTTTTTTTAATAATTCTTTTTCATACTAATAAATGATTTACATTTACTAAAATAAATGTTATTCAGTTAATCATAAAAATTCATTTTTATACGTTCAATTATTATTAATAAAACAAACATTTTTTGTAAATATTTTTTTACAGAGTAGAAACATATACTATACTATATTATTTTCATAAACGTATAAGCAGAAATATTTATTTATTAAAAGAATAAAGTAAATATCATTTCAGAAATATTATTTATATAAAAAAATCTGAAGTTCTATATCTATATTTATTTCAATTGACGTCATTCGACTCTATTTTTGTTGCATGCTGGTGGTTTCATTTGAAAATAAATAATTATTCAAATATCGTATGAAGCGTTTTTTCTAATAAATTATACATATATCTTCAGATTCGTTTCTAAAATACGTTTATAAAATTATATTCATGACCAACAATTTCAATATTTCAATAAAAATTTCTATACTATTTAAAATCTCACTTTATATGATTTCATTTTTTAATTTCAATCAATTATTTTAATTAAAAACGAATTAAAAAGTTTTAAATTACATATAATGAATACCCAACATAATTATAATTTGAATTTTTTTTTAATTTTTTGAATATTTTTTTGAATTTATATATATATATATATATATATATATATATATATATATATAAATTAAATCTGATCCTATTATATGACGGTTGGCTTTATGTTATATAAAATATAGACAGTGGGTTCAGAATTGACCTCAGCTGTTCAACAACAGATTTCGTGGGGGGTCTGCACATCAACTGAATACCAACCCCCCACATATATTGTGAATTGCGCACTGTCCATCAATCATGGCAGTCCCGTCCTGTCACAAAATGCACACCGGTGATGTAGTGGCTGTCAGTCGGACGTTATCTGCATAAAACGCAAATTAAATTCGTTAAAATTAAAAACAAATTACGCCAAATGAGATATGTATACGATAGCTGTGAAAATGGTGACACAATGCATTACAAATGCTTTGAATTTTTATTTGTTATTCATTATTCTAACGCCCCCTTGCTACGATCAATTTCATCATATATTCACGTTCAGTATTTGGCACTGGTGTTCATTAATATTTATTTAATTCGCATAAATTGATACTGATCATAAGATGTTCATAGACTATAAACACAGACATATACATAATTTATATATATATATATATATATATATATATATATATATATATATATTGATAGGATTTTTTTCTAATAACCAGTATTATTAAATACATATTGTTAATAAAATTAATTCTAATTTAATATTATTTTATCATATATATTTTGTAACATTCCACATTGTTAAAATATTTAAATCTATATGTAAATATGACTATTATATTAAACATACAATATAAATATAATTACAATAAAAAAATCTTTAAAGATAACTCTAAAATGAAAACCAGTCATAAAAAACCCAACAGTGATTCTAAAAACACAAGGAACAAAAATGTACATTTTTTTATTTTTTTAATTATTATTGTATGTTACTATTAATGAGTGTAAACTAAAAAATGTGTTATACAGTTGAATAATTAATGAATCAAACATTATTAAAAACAATAATATTAAAAATATTATCGTATATTTGATATAAAAAATGCCATAAAATACCAGCATACAAAATAAATAAATAATTTGTAATTTTCTCATATACATATTTTCTACAAGTTGTCAATAAATAACAATTTTTTTAGATACTTATCTCCGATAGAAATTATAAAAGTAAGTAATTTACAAGAGTGATTTACAAAATAATATAATTTCAAAGCTCTAAAGTATAAATTGACTGATTTATATACTTTGTTCACTAGATAAGTAACAGGTGAAATAGGTACGAGTATTATACAAACAATGAAATAAAAACCGGAAAATATTTCAATTCGTTGAAATTATCTCACATTACTCTATATGTACGTATATCTTTGCGTGTATTTATAGAGTAATAAATAAATACTTACTGGTAAAGGTAAAAATTCATATACATATATATATACGATAACTCGACAGAATTTCATTAGAAAAGAGTAAAAAAACAGCACGTTCGAGTGAAAAATACTTAAAAACAGTATATGTACCTGCAAAAATGATGAATAAAACCGCATAGTATAAATTTAATACAAAGTATAAATCATAAAAAATCGAAGAAATATTTAGCGATCGTGAAAATCCTAAATAACATTTTTCCATCTTCATCATACAAACATGATTCATCGCGAATATCGTGGAATGTCTCACAAATCGATATTTTGATTTATTCGTAACATCATTTCCGGAAAACTGGGTGGCGCGCGCACGGCACAGAGCATAAAAAATGAAAAATGGAGACGGGAACAGACGTTATGGTGCGCGCGCCATAAGTTTATCTCATTTCTATGCAAATCGTGCATTTCGGTTTGTTGTTGTTGTGTGTAGTCCGAGATAGTTATCGTAAACTTTTTGATGTGTATATTTACTGCTATGTACGTATCGTAAACGTGAAATGTTACGTCCGTGGAGGGTAAGCACAGCCGTCATACTACCCTCAGATGTTGGTCGGAAGAAGAGTTACGAAACCGGTGCTGGGAAGAAAAACTTTAGAGATTTATGGAACATTACTAGGGATACGACGCTCGCTCATGATGCATCATAGGTGCCCGTCATAATCTCATGCTGAAGAATCTATTCACTTGTGAATGTTTAGGATACGATAAATAAAAATTGTGCGGACGGATGTCGCTCGTATGATACAGTTATATTGACAATTCGTGTTCATATTCAATAATTCGATCGTTGGTATACAGAGAAATGGATATAAATACAGCAATTCAATAAAATATACAGTTTTGATATTTATTTGAAAGATGAACATTTTTCGTAGTTTTATACAAAATTAAATTAAATATAAAATTAATTTTTATATTATTTTTATTTTAAAATTCAGTTTTAAATAAAGAAACATATATTAAATAAATATTAAATTGTTACATTCATGAATGATCAACAGTAACAAAATAAATACTAAACAATAACTGACTTTCTTCATTGCAATATTCTTTATAACTTATTAATAAGTAAAAAAAATGATTTTTTTAAATTTTTCTCATAAAAACAAACCATATATAAGGAATACTAATTATTCATAATATAATCATTTAAACTAGCACTCAATGTGTTAATATATAATTTTCTGTAACGACACAATGAAATGTTCGCTTATTCTATAAGAAAATTATATTTTTATTTAAAACTTAAAACTTTATATTTTTAATAAGAAATTAAAATACAAAAATAATATGTACATACGTATGCATATGTATATATATATATATATATATATATATATATATATATACACGAAGGTCGTTTGATAAGTATGGTAAATTTATTTATTGTTAAATTTATTTAAATTTTTCAATTTAGTTTTTCTTACTTTTTTACCATACTTATCAAACAACCCTCATGTATATATATATATACTGTATTACGTAGGTATATACATATTATATACAAGTAAATACATAAATATATATATTTGTTATAAGATTAATATCAAAAATAGAGTATAAATTATGGATACGTACATATATATATATATATATATATATATATATATATATATGTATGTATGTATGTACATGCTTAGATATTCCCACATACACCTGTACAAGTATTTCTACGTCTGGTCTATTCATAATACAATGTTTCTCTTATCTCCATACCGTCAGTGGTTATTGAAATTCGAAATACAGTAATATTGGTTCAGAATTAGATAATATAGATAATGTATTAGTTATGTTTGGAAAAAAATACAAAATAAATTTTACCAAGCTACAACAAAATAGTTTATACGAATGATATTTATTCTACTTTTGAGTCTTTTTATCGTAGAAATGAGAAAGTCGAATACATACATATTTTGTATGATATTGTACTACATATTTACATGCTATCTATATTGTTATTATGATTTATATTCTCCACTAATATTTTTCAATTTATATAAATCCAGTATATAAAAGTTAACATGCGAAAATAATAACAATTTTTTACCAACACAACGAATGATTATGGTTTCAGAAAACTTACAAAAGATTTTATTATAAGCGAGTACGATATTCATTTTTATACATCCATATGTATCTACATATAATACACATACAGACACGTATATATACATATATTTTATTAAATATATGTATATCTTTTTATATAAAAATATTCTTATATTTTATTATATATTATAAAATATTTCACAAAATATTAACCTTTTATATTATCTAAAAATATTTTAAATTCGTACATTAATATGAAAACTCAAAGAATTTTAAATATATATATATTTTAATATTTTCAGTCCAAATTTAATACTCATAAAACCAAGAAAAATAATACTTTTAAATTTTTAATATTCTTGATTTATATATTTTTTACATGTTTTAAAATATTTTCTGAAATACCAGGGGGATCGACCCTCTACTCGATTCGCTTGTCGACCACTTGTTTCTGTTTAACAATGTAAGGAGTACCATTATTTTATTTCTTAAAATTGGTACTTCATTAATTCTCAAAAAATCTCTAAAAAGTTCGAAAACAGAATCTGCACATCACCTCAGAGCACCAGTCTTTTTAAAATAGAAATAAATAATATCTGTTTTTAAATAATAGTCATCAAAATTTGAATTTAACTAAACTTACAAAATATGTTTAATATAATTCTTCAATGAACTGAGAAAATTTGATCATATATAAATAACATATATATATATATATATATATATATATATATATATATATATATATATATATATATATATATATATATATATATATATAAAGAATAATTAAATAATTAAGTTAATCACAAAATAAATAGTTGTGCGTTCTGCAACCAAACTTAATGTTGTTATATAAAATTATATGTGTATAAAAACTTTTTTTCTGTCACGTTCCTTGTTTCAAACGAACATTATTCTCCTTTTATCGTGTATTTAGCCATTTGTGGTGTGATAATTACCAAAACTAGCTGAAAGAACGTTCGATAAGTTATTATTAGATACAAAGCTACATTTAACAGCTTTATTTGCAAAACTGGAATTGTTTCGTATTATTTAAGAATTTAAGAATTAATATAGTTTCTTTTTTATTTCATATATTATAATTAATATTTCTAGAAAAATTATATTAAATAACATCAGGTTAATTAGGAATAATAGATATGTAATTATTCATTTCTTGGAAATAAATAATATATACAAATATTTTTATGAAAATGTATGGATTTATATATATATATATATATATATATATATATATATATATATATATATATATATATATATATATAAAGTGTAAACCTCATTAAAACTAATAAAGTAATAGAACTTATATAAGTTGAATAAATAATGATTAATTTGTACAATATATAAAAAATTTCGGAAGTAAATACACTATATTGATTTCTTAATAGATAATATAGTGTTGTCATTTATATCATAAATATTTCATATAAAAAATTATAAACGCAAGTTTATTTTTGATTCAGTTATTTACATACAATAAAAATAGTAATAAAAGAAATGTGTAGTAAGTAAAAAGTTCATGTTTTATAAGCATAAATAATTCTACTGATCTTTATCTGCTTAATATTTAATTCTAATGGTATAAAACTATCATCAAATAAAGAGTTTTAAAAATTCCAGAGATATATCATTAAATTCTTTATACCGCAATGATAATAATTTAATCTATTTTTATTTTCATGTCTATTTTTATTTTGAATATATAATTTATTGCTCATGAATCAATTAATATTTTATACTAGCATTTCAAATATAACTTTCATTATATTAATAGCTTAAACATAGAATTATTTTATTTTTTTATTATAAATAAAATTTTCAGAAACATTAATTTTCATCAATAATATGTGTAATTGAAAATAACTTATATATTCTGCATCGACAACTTTAAAAGAGAATCTGAAATACATTTATATATATATATATATATATATATATATATATATATATATATATAACTTTAATTGTTATGAACGTCAAAAATCATAAAAAGTCTCACAAAAATTTCAAATCATCTGTTCGTATTATATAAAAAAAGATATGTCACGATTTTTGAGATATCATTTTTAATGTCACATTCACATTCGCACTAGAAGAAATTGTAAAACGTCAATTGTATGTCAAATTTTCAAGGATGTTTAAACGCATTCAATTTTTAAAAGTGGTTCTTGTTCACTCATTTCAATTTCATCTTAACATCACTTAACTGTCTTATTAAATGCGTTCTGTTTAGAATGTTATTCGGCAAATATAAATATAGTGCGTTTTAAATAAATATTAAAAATTATGAAATATTTTTAAATGTATGTGTATATTTTTTTTTGTCAGTAAATAAATAATTTTAAAAACTTTTTTGGTTTTCATAAACACTAGCTTTAAAATTATATAACGCATCATTATTACATTTTGTATTTAATTCAATAACTATAAAAAACACTACTTTTAAAAAAATATTTTAGTTTTATTAACGATAGAATTTATACACAGCACATATATATATATATATATATATATATATATATATATATATGTACGTATATATGTGTGTATGTATATATAACCACATGAATATGTATGTATTCAAAAAAAAGGCAACGAAAAAAATGTATATCTAGAAATGATTCAATATAAGTTATTAAATGAAAAAATTAATACTGAAAAATTTAAAAATAACTATATAGGAAAGTAAATTCCACAAACTTAATTCATTTTATATACAAAGGCACGTTTATAGAGTTAACAAAAGACCGATTTTTTTATATTTCGTTAGCAACACTTCATTTAACAAAGTACATGCCTTATCAGAATATATGGTTGGATAAATATTCACTATTACTGATAGAAATTACATTGAACAATTTAATATATTTTTAATAAACCCATTACAAACATGCACATCGACTATTTTTGAAAAATGAAAACAGCTTAATGTTACATTCAAATGTAGTTTCAAAACACAACCGATTTAATTAATCTGTATTAACAGGAACTTCGTTCATTTATCTAATAAAAATTCACCACTAGTTTGTGAAACATATTGAATTTGTATTTTATATCAAATAAATATTTAATATGTACTTTTCATTTTAACAGCTTAATATGTATCTATATTTTCAAACGAAAATAATCTAAACATTGTGTGATCCCAACAATAGATTTTATACAATAAATTAAATCATCAACTGCAAATATTCATTTTAATTAATAAAATATCAAATGAACAAATAAAACACATACATATGTCATTTTCACAATGAATATTAAAAAGAGACCAATATTTGTTAATGACGATTAAATGTAGTATTTGTTAACAAAAAATATCATAATTTTCAAGTTAATCTTATATATATATATATATATATATATATATATATATATATATATATATATATATATATATGTATATGTATATGTATATATATATATATATATATATATTATATATATATATATATAATATATATATATATATATATATATATATATATATATGTATATATATATATATATGCATGTAAATTAAAATTACATTAATAAATTCTATGTCTTGAAAATGTTAAGAAAAAATATACTGTCAAAAATTAAGAGAATAAAGTATTCTAAAAGTATTTCGTTCAAATCAACAATCAATAGTATATTTTCAACTATATATATATATATATATATATATATATATATATATATATATATATATATATATATATTATAAAATGATTTTTAATAAAAAATCTGTACTAATTGAAAATTAAAATTGTATATCTAAAGTAGTTAATAAATATATCACATATGTACATGTCTTTTACATTAATAATTATAAGAAATGGTTTAAAATATTAACTTCATTTTTATTTCTTACTTTATTATTATTTATTATACTTTAAAATATTAATTATTATGTACGGCGTTTCACAATACATTAAATCCATTATAACATTCATAAAATATAACAAGTATTGATTCCAGAGCACGAATTATTTAATGCACTTCGTACTTGCAGCACACATTGCACAATCTAAGCAATAAAACTACTATATATACATTTAAAACCAACATATATTGACATTAAAACATGTTTTTTTTTAAAAAATAAGAATCTCAGATAAATTTTTTGTAAATCCAACAGTAAAAACGCAAATAAGATATATGTGATTTTTTTTATTACTCATTAAAAGAAGAAATAAGGTTATGTAAAATTTTACTGGCACATAATTTGAAACATTTAATAAATAATTATAAAAAAAGGATTAGTTTCAAGATTTTACATGAATATAAACCAGATATATAAAATATATTATAATAACTAATATTCCACTAATATATTTTTCATTCATTCCTATCTCAAATCAATTTTTTTTTAATTTGGTATAATATATAAACTTTATTAAATATATATATATATATATATATATATATATATATATATATATATATATATATATATATATATATATATATATATATATATATATCAATTACAAAATTATGGACATTAAAAAAAGTTATGAGAATTAATAAATTTTAACCAATGTTAATTTTAAACATTTTTTATTTTAATATATTTATTTATACTTTTAAACACAATAAATTAGAATACAAGACCAACATATGGAGAATTAGAAGAAAATTAAAAATATAAAACTTTTTATACATTTTTGTTAAGTACATTTTAAAATTATTACAAATATTTTTTTCACTTTTATTATACTTTTTAATTTTAACTTATTTAACAATCAAAAAATAAGCAATTATTGATATTAATTGTATAGAAATAAAAAAATTTTATTCACATACTGTAATAATTTGTGTTTGATGAAATATTATCAATTACCTTATAATGTAATTTAAAAATCATTCAGAATTATTTACAAAGTAAATACAATAAATACTTAAATATAATCTTAAATGAATTATTGTTCGTGTTAGATATAATTATTGAACGTACACAAAAATGCACATTTATATAGATACATTAAACTGAACTATAAAAATACAATGAAAGAATAACAACATAAAAATAGTCAAAGTATTAAAACTGTTCGTTCATTAAAACTTATTCAGTTGAATAATAGCATTAAAATTCATTTTATCTGTAACACCAGATGAAACAAATTTCTAAAACATACAAGTGAAGATGAACATAAAATAAAAAAGTTTATAAACTACATTGTTGTCTATAAACTTTGATTAGTCACTCAGTATTTAAATAAACATTTCATTTATTATATTACTAACTTATTTATACTTTGAAATATAAAAAATCATTATTAAAGAACGTATCATATAATTTCTTTTACTTGTTTTTAAACATCTACTACTTATATTTAAATTTTATATATATATATATATATATATATATATATATATATATATATATATAACATTACAGTAAATAAAACACCATGGTCTTTAATTCAGAGATAAAAGAGAAAACATTAATTTATAATAATGAAAATATTTGTACCGTTAATATAGTCATAAATCATAAATCAAATATTTTCTAGTGTAGCCCTAGGCTACACAAAAGCATGATTTTTCATATTCTGTACATTTTACGTTTTCACTCCGCTCTTTACCAGACGTAAATCTTTAGTTAACAAGATCCCATCAACAATTATTGGAGAAAAGCGAAACGCTCCCTTGAAACCTCCAACAGATTCATATTTCTGTCTCACTTTGCCAATTCGCTCCTCTCCGGTGCCAATTACCATTTTTACGCGACTCCATCAACGAACCACCCTTATTCTTGTGTTTTATCATCCTATTATCTTATCGCTTGCACGACCTTCAAGTTTTCGTGTCACATTTACAGTGAACTCTTCTTTCGTTGATTGTTCAAACTCGATTCAATTACCAAAATTTTCAAGTATTATGAAAGAGCGATGTTACAGCAAAACGTTACGAATGAATGCGATCGTACTAGGTGTTATTCCAATAATATTTTTATGCAAAACCCAAATCCTTGTTTAAATTGAAGCCCTTTTTAACACTATTAACATTATAGGGTAGTTTTTGTTGATGAAATATATTTCAGTTCAAGAAAGAGTGCACATTCCACGCTATATTTCTACTTTAAATATTTTCGAAAATGTGATTTTCAACTTTATTTTAAATTACATAATTCTTTTTTTTTTTATATATATATATATACTGTTTTTTAAAATAATATAAATTTATTAAGTTTTATATAATATTAGAAAAAATATTCCATTTGAAAACATATTAAAGTAGTAAAATTAATTACTTTCAGTACCATCAGATACAAAAACAAATACTTTTCGAATTATAAAATCTTTCGTAACTTTATATTAACTTTGTAATAAAAAAAAGTTTTGGTATCAATTAAATTCTGAGATGTAGTAGATTTTTAAATATTTACAACAGGGAAGAATAAAATTACAAATTATGCACATTAAATTACAAATTAATTTTAACACAATAATGCTATTATTTGCAACAGTTATTTTGCGCAAACGCGAGTGAAACAGAAAATATAATCAGACTTGAATCGTAGCATCTATTCTCTACGTAGTAAGAAATATTTAAATGTTCTTGAATCACCATTGTCATTCTACGAACAACAATCACGAATTCTGTCAAAAAAAGATAATGATATAAACTTTACCGCATTTAACATAATGATATCTCGCTCGATCTAATAAGGTTGAGTAGATTTGATATACGGCCAAGTCATAATTAAGCGCCAGTGAATTAGAATTTGCGTTGTAAATTAGGTTTTCAGAACAATGGAAGCGACTCGGCGAGAGCCTGGCAGGTGTTTGTGGGGACCACAGCAGCCACCGCAATTTACAATACATTTCACACCTCTTTGTGATTACTGCTAGTTTTAAATGGGTTAATCTGCTTAAAAAATGATCGCATTTTATGGTACTCTACAATCACATTTCACGAAATACGCGAGAATGTAAACAAAGTGTTTCATTTCATATATGTTGATTAACCCCTCTGGCATGTTGTTTATGTTATTTGTATAAAAGGTATTTAAGTCTGACGTTTCATTTAGTACTGAATTTAATTAAATATTAATTAATATGGCACACAAATAACTGCTAAAACATTAAAGAAGAAGTTTAGTTGATATAAGTTAAATTTTTAATTTAAATATGCAATGTGTATAATTTTTAAAAAAATAAATTGATTTGATTAATGAAATGTAAAACCATTTTTATTTTACAATGGATAATTAGAACAACTTTCAAAACAGAATTTTTTATGATTTTCATAAAAAAATAGAGCATGTATTAAAAAAATATGAAAAAAGTTTTTAAATCCTAAAAAAATATTAATTCTTTAAAAAAACTTAAAAGTTATAAAATTAATTATATAATATTACTTGATTAAAAATATAATAAACTGATTATTTTTTATTAAATATATTAAAGTTTTATATTCGACAATACTTGTTAAAAAAATGTTATAATTTAATTCCTTTTTCTTGTTTTAAAAAAGAAATACGTACAGTACTTAAAAATTCTTAAAATTAAAATTACTTTTAATAGAAAAATACTTTTCTAATATACAACTTCATCATCATAAGATATCTATTTTCAACTCAGTAATGAGTGAAAATTACTCCAATCTATTTTAAACTTCTACAATATTCGACTATTAAAAATATTGAAAAAAGCACATTTCATACGTCAAACTAGATTTGATACATAAGTTAATCCGCAAGAATATAATGAATTTATTATATTGTGGACAATGATGCAAGCTAGGAAATCTTATTACTGCTTACCACCCATTTACTCCCGTCACTATCGTCTTTCGAAGAGTTACGCTGGGGCGTCGACGTCAGGACGCTACTGAATTGAATTTATTTCCTCCAAGTTTTTGAACAGTTCGTCGTGCTTCTACTGCCGCTTCAACGCCCCTATTCCTTTATACGGTGTCCTTGTTATAACTTTGTTATAAGTAGTAAACGGGTTTCAAATTGGCGCCACATTAGAACTAAAAGTTTACTTTTTTAACTTCGGCATTATGTTGAATTGTTATTCGTTAAATAAATAAATAAAAAATGGAAGAAAATCATATTATCTTAGTATTTCAACTACTTCTGAAAGCATATTTTGAGAGTAAGTACAATAAATTATGCAGAAGAAAGTTTTAGATATATTTTTTTCTGTTACTAGTCACAAACAAATACACCTATTATATATATATATATATATATAATTTTATTATTTGAATAATTTACAAAAAAATCAAATAAATATTAAAATCAATTCACTTTGAAATAATTTCGACTTCTCTTAGTTATTAGTGCATTTTATATATTTTCAAATATGTTAATTGCAAAATATTTTATTTTATAATCAATTATTTCTATTATATCCAATTTTAATAATATGTACTGATTAAAAATGTTAATGTAGTCAAATTATTCCGTTGTTAAAATTTAATTATCAATCCCTTTAAAATAAATAACACTTTATAGTTATTAAAATATTTTAATAAAATATTTTTTATTTTCAAAACACGTTTCAAAAAAACACGTATTGTATTTTTCATAACTTTTAAACATTTCTTGTAACTTTATTTATTGATAATATGTCACATTATTTTTGATTATATTCAACAAATATTAAAAATATATGACATTCGCCAAAAAGGAAAAAAATAAACAAATAAATAAATTCAAGAAACGTATCGAAAAATCTCTATGTTTAACACATTCACCAAAGCTATTCAAAAACGATAGTGCGTCTTCAACATCAGGTGCAATAAATCAGTGCATGAAAAAGAATTCACCGTCGCAACACCGAAACTCTGAGGAGAATTGCTAGTAGTTTAAAGAAACCCCCTGAGTTCTTACACCAAAAGCAACCGCCTCACTGGGCCTTTTTATTGAACACGTCGAGACAGCCTAGTGTACGATCGAACGTCGTGGATGACAAAATGCATAATACCGTCGGCTTCAGCCAATATTTTCTGTCAATGGTGCACAATATTTATTCTAACTGCCGTTCAGACACATTTCCACTCTTTAAAATGATTTTCTTAATATTTATATACGTTCTCTGGCCTGCCTAATCTAAATATTTCAATATATTCATATTTATGATACGTAAATATTACATTAGTTTAAAATAAAATTTCTACTTGAAAATATTTTTACTAAAATAATTTATCAAACATATTTTGTTATATATATAATTTATATAGAATATTCCAAGTATTAACTTGAATTACATATATTTAATAAAAATGAACATCAGTCCTAATTACATACGAAAATAAAATAAACATCAATTTAACAATAACACTATAAATTATAGGAAAATTATTACACTAATCTTGTTAAGTAATATTATTTCGGACGAGGAACTGAATACTATTTATATCGAAAATTATCTTGAAAAAGTTTTCTATAGTTTCCTAATTTTTCTTGAGTTCATATATATATATATATATATATATATATATATATATATATATATATATATATATATATATATATATATATATATATAAACAACCAAGTTGTTTTTATCGAGCAATGAATTCAATATAGGAAATAAATAAAAGAATATGTTTCTTCTGATATAAAAAAATAAGATAATAAAAATAACTTAGTATACCCATGTATAAAAATTTATAAACTCATTCAAAATATTACAATATCTAGTTTTCTCACAATATTATCAAAAATAGCATACAAACATATACACTCACTCATACACACACACTCATACACATATGTAAAAAAGAATCGTTCCTTAAATAATTTTCATAAAAACTTTTCTTTATAAACATGTATATATATATATATATATATATATATATATATATATATATATATATATATATATATATATATATATATATATGTATGTGTGTGTGTTTTTATGAAAATTAATCAAGGACATATTCTTCTACTTATATGTACATGTACTTTATAAAAAAAATATTTTACAAAGATGACAAAAAAAATTTTTTTTATGTAAGTATTTTAATAATTATCAACAAAACAAAAAAAAATTAATATTAAAATATGCTTTATTAAACTAATCTTTTTCTGTTGACAAGATAATATTAACTATATGTTTTCAAAAAATCATTCATAACTTTTTAAAATCCTTAATTAAAACTAAATAACTCAGAAATATTTTTTTTAAATGTATCAACAAATGATAAAAAATATTTTTATGGAAACAACTAATAACTAAAGTACATATAATAAAAAAAATATTAACCTGATTTTGGCAATTATGTTACCATGATTTGAAACATATGATAGAAGATCATTTTCTTACAATAAAATTTGTCCATGAATTTTTACTCTGATTGACTATTCAATCTTTTATTTTCAATACATAAATTGAATTCCTGGCAATAAATCCCTATTAAAATTTCTATAAATAATTCCGAAAAAATTATAAAACTTTTACAAAATGTAAAAATACAAAAAATAAGAATAATTTTGACTTATTTCATTTTAAATACCTTCAGACAAATTATCACGATTAAACTAATAGAAAAAAATTAGCAATTCGCTACAATTTTATACACATTTATTAATTCAATAATTATTTATTCATTTTTTTACACTAGTATTATTATTCATTCTAAAAATATAAAATTCATAGTTATTTATATTAGTACTTAATTCAAACATTTGTATGTAAAATACATTAAAAGATAATATTAAGTAAATTATTATATGAATTTAAAAATATCTAACAATAATAAAGAATAAAAATAAAAAATACTCTATATATATATACTGTATATTATAATTTTATAATACTCTCTCTCTCTCTGTCTGTCTGTGTGTGTGTGTGTGTGTGTGTGTGTTTTTATATATAAGATTGATTCTGGGAAAAAATTATAATTAAACTCTAATTTTTATATATTGCACTTATTTAAATATACTGCAATTAACGTGAATTATTTTTAATATACACATAAATTATATGTAATTAATTATTTATAAAAATAAATGTTCAAATATTGTATCAAACTATTTTAAGAAATATTATATGTTAATTAAAAAATTTTATTCAACGAAAAATTACATATTCTTTCTATTAGCTTTACGTATTTTTATATCAGAAATCCCTTTAATAATTGAAATTAAATACAATGGCCTTAAAAAATATCATACACATATTTAATATAATTTAGTCATATAATTAACTTAAAAAGAAAATAAAATGCAAAATTCGAAATTTCAATTTTTGTCTTGCAAAAATATATTAATTTAGACAAATTTATTTTCTTTTAGATATAAAAGAATGTTAAAGCTTGAAGGGTTAAACGATAAATCTATATTATGTTATAATTTACTGTCTCTAAAGTATTGGTGTATCGAGTTGTATCGTTAATAATAATAAATAATACATCTTTATTATCTTACTTTCCTTAGTTCGTTGTTTTTTTACTGTACATGTAACTGTCAACTATAATAGATAAATTATGATGTATATTTATTCTTCATGTGATATAAATAATGTTTTACTTTTTCTAAAAGAATCATCTCAAATGTTTCAAAAATCATATGACAGAGATGAATTAGATTTTGACTTGCTTTTCAAAATATTACATTGCTTTTGTAAATTCGTAACAATTGAATTGTTTTCCTTTGTATGTATGAATTCGTTATCACAATAAAGTAAATAATGTTAAGGCTCTTCATTTTATTACTCATATATTATTCGAATAAGTAATGGTAATTTATAAAGTTGCGCTGTTTTTCTAAATGTACTAATATTTTCACTCAAGAAATTAACTGACAAGTAAAAACTATAAAATAGACCATATAAATAATATTTATATTTGTAGACGTGAACATAAAAATATCCAATTTAATTTATTGTCCACATAAAGAACGAAAACAATATTTATCGATTGTGTTATTTAAAATATTGCATAAAACATTCTGATTAAATAAAAATATTTTTCTCAGAAAAACATTTAAAAATATAGGCATTAAATAAGATCTATTTAATTAACATAAGTTAATATATAAAAATATTCTATTGAAAAATAAAAACATATTTTGAAAAATATTTAAAAATAAGTGTTAATGATTTTATAGATTTTTTTAAAAAATTGTATATTATTATTAGATTTTTTATTTTTTATTATTTGTGCTGATTTGAATTATCATATTTTAGATATATATTATTATTATTTAGTTTAAGGATCAATTTTGTTAAATTTCAAAAATTTAATTTAATGATTATAAATTAAAAAGACATAATTATTGTTTTCTTAAAACATTTTTTGGTATATTTTTTAATTAATGCATTTTAAATAATGTTATTTTTGAACTTTACTACAATTTGAATTGCTTTTTATACATATACCTAATTTCAACTATTTCTCAATATTTGCAATTAAACGTAAAATTGCCTTTGATCAATGTTAAGAGCATTCTTACCTAGCCTTTGCACTGCAGTGATGTCGTCTTGCATTTTATGGAACAAACGTTAGGGTCGCTTATGCAACACAAGCAGTACAGTAACAGACTTTCAGCTGCGGCCAAACGCTTCTGAGAAGAAAATGTGTCAAGTGGTTGGCGGCAATGTTGCATGCACGTGAATGCGGCACTTTTGTCATAAAGAACGTGTTCCTTTAACACAAATCTGAAATATCTTAATGTGTCGTCTTCTATCACTTTGAAAATTATATAAATGCACTGAATATTTAAACATTTTACATGGAAATCATTCGATGAATCTTACTCAAAGCAGTGTTTGGAAATCATAATGTTTGTTATCTGAATCATATAACATACTTTCAAACAACTATAATATGATTTTTTTAATAAAAATTTCAAATTTATTTTTTCACTTTTCTAAATAATTATTTATATACATATCAGCATTTTATAACTGTATTAAATAAAAATCATACTGTATAAAAAATTACTTCAAAATTAAAATAAATCCTAAATAGAAACATAAATATATCTCAGTTTTTATATTACAATTAAAGATAAGCGAAATTGTTACTTTGAAATAATAGCAACGCACTGTTAACAATCTATATTAATATTTATGATTTATCATAACTTGTGATTTGGTTGCAATTCATTTAACGTAGGGTCTTTTTAATGATTTATATATCATATACTGCTATCTACAAAGCTGTGCCTGCAATTCTGACTGTTATATTTCATGTTTTATTTGTCATTGTTACCATGTTGCAATTTATACATACATACATATATATATATATATATATATATATATATATATACAAAACAAAAAAAAATCTAAAATATAGATTTTTCAAATATTTATTTTCAACAAAACAATTATCCAAAACATATTGCGCATATAGTCCTAAAATAGGTATTAAACGAAATACTCCTTATATCTTAAACACTCTCCCACAATCGTCTAGTATAATCGCAACGAAAATTGACAAGAAATATTCGATAAAATAATCAAAAACTTCCACATTATCAACAAAGTTAAAGTAAAAAAAAATAAATAATTGTAAATAGAAAAGCATAGGAATGTAACTAAAAAACAAATAGTTTTATTAATGATAAACAATATAAAATAAGTAATTTAAAGAAAAAGAGCGCCAACTGGTTATTAATTTAAATAGTTTCTTTTACTTTTTTACTTATTAATATAAAATTGATTTAAAATGTTCAATACCATTTTTGAAGAAAAATTTGATTTTTTTAATTAATGTATATTTTATTAAATTATAATTAACGATAATTTTTGTATCACTAAAAAAATATATAAATATAAATTGGAAAATGTTTAGTAAAATATTTCCAGTTAATAAACATTTTAACTGCGTCAATATTTTTGTCTCTCTTTTCTACATTCTCTCTCATATATATATATATATAAATATATATAATAAAACATATATACTAATTAATCAATATATTATTAAAATTATATTTATATTGATTTAATTATTTTACCAAATATCATTTAGACTAAAAATGTCTTTTAATCTTTTCAAACAAAAACAGACTATAAATTAAATTTGTGTCATTAAATGTGATATCTGCATATGAATGTGATTTTGACAAAAATATGATTTCTGAATTTGTTATAATTACTGTAATAATAACAATCACAAATATTTTAAATTATGAATGACATTGTGCTAATGTACTTTTGATATATTAATAACAAAATCATAAGTTATCACTTTAAAACACATACCTGCTTATAATTCCATTTTTTTATATTTTTTGTATATTAATTTTGGATCCCTTTTAGTCAAAAAAAAATAAACTTAACCATAAAAACTTTAATAACTATATATATATATATATATATATATATATATATATAAATAGATAGATAGATATATTTAATAGATAGAGAAAGAGAGAGAAATAACACCCTACAAAAATTTACAAAGAAATATAAAATCATAATCTTATTTTATTTTTCAAATTCAATGTTACTCCTAAATTCTTTATTATAAGAAAAGGCACACAAGTATATATACATACATACTTATATATATATATATATATATATATATATATATATATATATATATATGAGTATAATAAAATAATCTTTCCAAATAAACATCACTTAGAATAGATAAATCCAATATACTACAGCATTTGTTACCGAAGACATTCTTTCACTTGTACGTAATCTTATAAACCAACGTCAGCTCATCTATGCCAACACAATTTCTGTGTCTCTTTTTCATGCAATTCCGACAGAGTCCTTTTATTTCTTACGCTCATCTCGTATTTAGATACTCATCCATCAGCCTTTGAAACGTAATTCAAAATATCCCTTGTTTATCTATCATCAACCTTATTCAATGAGACCAATCTATTGCGTTTTAATCTGTTCACATATTTGATAGAATTTAATCGTCTTTTTGAAATGAAACTTTCATTTCATCTTTATTTAAGACGTCATCGATACAGTTTGTCATTCTAATTTGTTATTCTTGAATTTTTGTTAATTGAATTTATGTTCATATAAAATAGTGAAACGAACTTTGTTTTGAATAGACATCCAGTTATTTATATCTGGACAAATATTATATGTACATCTAGATATACATTAACATTTTATAAAAGCACTTATGCATACTTCAAATAATATCTGATAGCTTTATAACATTTTCTAAACGTATTTTATATATAAAATATTCTCATTATAAGTATATGAAAATGAAATCACATTATTAAATATGTTCTTTGAAAAAATAAATTATAACATAAATATGTAAATTAAATCTGGAGTTGTTTTTCAAAATCTATTTAAATATATAGATGACCCAAATAAGTCTTAAAAATAATAAAAAAATATTAAATGATAGTAAACAAATATATTTATATCTAAACCCTTTAGTCTCATTTGAGCCACTATTTATTATGGTAATCAAAATTAGATATTTAAATGTTACAAAAAAATATAAAAATTATATATTTTATTTATTTATATACATATATTCATTCAAAGAAATCATAATTAAAAAATAATAATTAATTCTAAAAAAATATTCTTTCAATATCAAAAGTCTTCAAATATCAATATTTTTTGTGAAAAATTTATTTAAAAATTGTATTAAATAAAAAACACATATTAGAAACTTAAAAAATAAAATTATTTTATATTTTATTTATCTTACATTAAAATATTTATATACATTTTTATATTACTTTGAAGTTGTTAAAATTAATATAAAATTTTGAAATAAATTTTAATCATTTTCTATTTCTTATAAGTCTAATTAACTTAATTTTATTAACAATATTATATATATATATATATATATATATATATATCACATTATTCAATTTATTTATATTCAAATGTAAATTCATTACCAACATTTAAAATTAATTGATTTAACAAATTTGAGATATTTATATAAAACTATTAAAAGAAACAAATAAAATATCAATCAAATTTTAAACTAAAAACTTAAATCACTTTAAGCAACAATACGCCTAGTTTCTAAAAAAATATCCAATATGAAACTCTAAAAACATTTTATATACTTAATAACTTTCTTCAAATCTAAGCAATTTATACTAATAAGTTTTCCCCTACAAAATATTGGAAATATATAAAGTTTCCAAATACTTTCTCTTATGTTCTTATTTTCTTGTAATTTTTATTAGATTTTTACGTTGCTCTTAAACTAAAATAAACGTATGTTTCATAAAAGACAATAAACATATTTTATTACTATATCATTATTGATTTATTTCTTTGGAAAATATTTTATATCTTGGAAAATATTTTTAGATTATAAAATTAAGTGAGAATTAAATTAAATCAATAATAGTCAATTAAAAAGCATATAACACATAATAAGTGAAAAATACCGATTCTATATTTTTTTAAAAAATATTACACTATAAATCTTCCATCAAAATAACCAATGATTATTTTTTAAAAAAAAAAATAATTACTATTCTATACATATATATATATATATATATATATATATATATATATATATATATATATATTGGGTCATCAAAATGTGACGCCTAGATTTATTTTTGCCTATATATAATTGTATATTATTTATATAAAATGATAGAAAATATTACCTCTTTACTGTAAAAAAATAAATATTTTTTAAAGTAAATAAATCATTTTTGTCATTACTATGATATAAACGAAATTTAAAGACACGTTTTATTACAAAAATTACATATATATATATATATATATATATATATATATATATATAAATTTAAAATTTTTAATTTTTTAAACATGGTCGTTTATGTTATACCTTGAATACCTTCTATATATTTCTTTGAAGTAAAATTAAATATTAATGTTTATATTTGTATACAAGAAAATATATTTAAAAAAACACACACAAACACACACACACACACACACATATATATATATATATATATATATATACATTTATATTCAAAATACATCTTTTTACTTATTCAATCGAATATACATAAAATATTCACCAGTTGAAAAAATATATACAAATAAGAAAACACTCCCAAATATATTTCCATTACAACCCACTACTTACTTTTGAAAAATAACATCGGAAACTCTCTTATAAAAATCAATAAGTATTCAATGGCGCTGTATCAGATATCTGATCAAAAATCACACAATGAGTTGAGGTTGGTACGGAAAACAGAACAAGAGGCTGCTCTTTTCAAGGCGACATACTGAAGTACGTATACAGCACGTCGTGATGGTAAAAAGAAAAGAATCACGACAGTTGGTGGGAATGATGTAAGATTGTGAAGAATGGAAGCACAGAGAAAAGGGTGACTAAAACACGACTCGCCAAGCTTGCTGAAATCTGATTTAAAGTTACGAAAACTACACTGACAAAGTTTTGGGCGATCCGATTTCTTTTCTGTTCGATTGTGGTTGTATGTTAACATATAGATACACAGATATACATCCATACACGTAAATGTTATATCAACATGTGCATATATATATATATATATATATATAAACATGTCTGTTTTTATCTATTTAAATAAATGATTACAAAAAATACGATTGAGTGAAATGTACTGTTTTTAGTATAGAAAAAAGAAGCAGTCGATGCTATTTTTCAATTTGTTTATGTTTTCATTCTTTAACTCACTCATTCTTCCTGTGTTTAAAATTAAGTAAGTAACTCTTTATATAATACTATAAATATATTTTCATATATTTTAATCTCTCTGGTAAATTGTAACTAATATATCACATAGATACCAATAATGTTTTCATAAGTATTTTTGTGATAAATGAAAATTTCCATAATGAATATTATAAAAATTATTATATATTCTACTCAAATATTTCAGTAAATATTACTACTTAAATCATATATGAGGTGCCCAAATGAAACTGAATGATGTAAAGGAGTAAATAAAAATAAGCAAGTAAATTTATGTCTAAACTTTTTAGTGTCATATGGACCACCCAATATTTCTGGTTATATATCAGAAGCATTTGAAAATAAAAAAAATATTAAACTGTTTATATAATAAAACGGTTTTGTTTTAGCACTGTTTATTTTATAATAAAAATTATGAATTTTAAACTTTATAGCATACAAAAATTAATTAAAATGTTTCTTAATTGCATTTAAAGGATAATACCAAGAATATAAAAATAATAATATAATTAATTCAATGCTAGAAGTTAATGATGATGTTAAATACAAAAAAATAAATATCTACGAGTATAATATTTGTTTATAAATGTACATAAAAATTACAATATTTTTTTAAAGTTCATATTGCATATAAAAATATTGAAAATATGATATCTGCTAAAGAAATATTTATAAGTGATATACAAATTAATAAAATATATTTTTTATATACTTTATCGAAAACTAGTATTCATTTTTAACTACATTCGCTATTGAGTAACTTTATTTAATTTTTTACTAATTTTATTTGTACAACCAACAATAAATATAAATAATATATATCAGCACATTTTTTTCTTTAAATATAAAATATATAACATTAACTTTTATATTAATAGATAAGGATAATTATGAAATATCTACTAGAATTTATTAATTTTGCCAAATTAATATTATTTAACTGTAAATGAAAATTGAAGTATTTTAATATTTTTAAAATATTAAGAATTTAAAATACATGCATACATATACATACATATATATGTATGTATGTAAATATGTATTATATATATAAAATAAATTTAAATATAAAATAAGAAAAATAAATATTATTAGTCTCCTTTGAGATAGACGCTATTAAAGCGTACTGTTTTTATTATAAAATAAATGTATTTGTACAAGACTTATTCATGTATATAAAAAAATATAATTTATATCAGAAGATGTATATACATGTGTAGATATGTATACATGTATGTATATATATATATATATATATATATATATATATATATATATAAATTTCCCTGTAATCTAAGTTTTTTTGTAGACTTATTTTTGGTAAAGTTTACGTGTTACTATCTTCTAATATTACACTTCTTGACTTTGTGAAAAATACTTTCTTCAAAGAAAAGATTTATGCTTGAGATATGAGTTATCGAGAGTTATACGATTTTATTCGGAAAGACAATAATAAAATTGAAAAAGTATTAAGAGAAGTTTCAGTTTATTTTTAAAACGCTTTATGAACAGCCAGACTTATAAATTTCTAGATGCATCGTTTTTATAATGAACATTGGCAAGTCAAACGTCATTCTCTTACAAAAATAAATCGAATTCTAAAAAATATGATTAACGTTCGTTGTTTCAGTGAGATTTTATGAAATGATTTAAATACATTAATGACTGTTTATAATGTATTAAACATGTAAGATCGTTTGAATCTAAATAAAAATCCTAATTGAAAATACACCCGTGCACGTCATATAATATTTCAATAAGTTGACATTTAAATTTCAACTAATTTTAACAGTGAAAGAGGTTAAAACACTCTAATTAAAAGTAAATATTGAACTTTGCTGTTCGATAATTTATATGCTGTTTGTTAAAAGATGGTATAAACTAATGATATTAACTTTGTGCTAAGTTTTGAGCTACTATTGACATAAACTTAACTAATATAAGATTCATAATTTGTAACACAAGCACTAATGAAACGCGTATATAAATATATCGATGTATATATGTGTAAGTTTTACACATACACCTTACTTTTGTTAACTTAACTTTCTAATTAATGAAAGGCGTACTAAATTTCGAATCGAAGAAATCTTAATGAATTTTCAATAATTATCATTCTTTCGATAAAATAATTTCGCTGGAGAATGAAGAAATAACAAAAATTGCTTATATTTAATATATAGTATTTTCATCTTTTATTTTTCTATTCAATAAAATTCAATTGAAGTTAAAAATTCAATTATCATTAATAATAATAAATAAAAAGTATAAGAATATTATAATAACATTATAATAAAAATAGTAAAACTTTATATAATGACTCCAAAATGAATACAAGATATGATACTAAAATGTAATAATTACCATAGGATGATTGATAACGAAATATTGAAGTGGTTTGTTTCAGTACATGTATAGTATATTTGAAAGGGGTTACAGAATTGCACATTTGTTTTCCGGAATCGCACGTTTTTTTCATTACAGTGTACATGATTGCAAGTAATTGCAAACATAACACGAATGGAAGTTACTTTTCATACTTTATTACATGTTCAATCTGATATTCATAGTAACATTCCTACGATCCCAGCTCGTAACCAGTTAGAATGCAATTCTGCAAAAAAATGAACCTACTTTACTAGAATTGGTATGTTTGAATTTTTTTCTATTTTTTTATTATCAGTTTACATTGTACCATTAACACACATAAAACTGTCCACACGTACATATTTACATCAACAGAATGAAGAATGTATTCGTGTGTATACACGCGTTGGTAAATTACAATTTATATGTTATGTTGTGAGGTAATGTACAGAATGTAACTTATCAATGTTTTATATACATACATATATATATATATATATATATATATATATATATATATATGTATGTATGTATGTATGTATATAAAGTAGAAAATGAGTAAAGCTTGAATATATTAAACTGTGTTTTTCAAAGCCAGCAATAAAATATAAACTGAAATTTTACACTATAATTCATTAATCATACTTAAACTCATAATTCTTTTCCCATAACTCTATTAAAAAGCATACCAACGGCGACCATATTATAATGCTAACCAGTCTTCACTACCGCAACGTCACCCTACTAAAACATACATCATCTCGCCACCAGCATCTACATAACCACCTTCGCTATTACCTCCCAGTGTTGTCGCTTGCAGGCTTGCTCATACAAAACCAGTGAGTAGCATGGCCAATCCTCTAAAATGTAAAACGCGCAGAAACTATTCGAAATGTTGGCTTAATAAACATGCCGACATCATATAGGTTTATGAAGTCGCTCATTATCTACTAGAAATATAAAAATGAAATATGAGAAGGAAATATTAATATATATATATATATATATATATATATATATATATATATAAATATTGTCTATGAACTTGAACTCAGTCAATGCGCAATTAAAAGAATTATACAAAAGATTTTTTTATTATATACTCGTACACAACAATTACTATTTTCTAATGTAAGATGAATACACTGCTATATAATTACAGAAATATTCTAGTAAAACAGACCTTAATACAAAAACAGATTCAACATAAGAATATAAGCAAAGATATTTCATTCATATATATTTTTAGTATTGATTATATTTATTAGAATAAAATATCTTACAACTTCGAAACAAATAAAATCATTTTAAATTGTTAATATAATTCATTTAATAATTTTATTATAAACATTATGAAGTATTTTTTATTTACAATGAAAAATAGATTTGCTAGCTAAAATTTATAACTAATTATAATATTTTAATAATGTACTCAAGAAAATGAAATTAGTTATTTTATTAAATCTTTTATCCTAATTCAAATCTATATAAACATCTTTTTGTTTGTAAGAAAATTGAAAGTTTTTTAATATTAAGTAATTATACCTTTACGTTTTCACTAAAATAAATTAACAAGAAGAATAAATCAAATAAATGAAAAATCAAATCCTGAATTAAAAAAGATCAATACGTTTCCATATTTTTTTAAATTACATGAAATTCCATTTAACATCTGATAACAATTGCATTAATAAATCATGATAATTTACGGATTTTAAGTTATCAAAAATTTCAGCGAATAAAAAAATAACTAATTTTTAACAACACGCTTGACGTATTTTTTATTCAAGAATGTGTACGAAGAACATAATGAATAATAACAAAGTAAACATTTTTTACCCGGACGTTTGACAGTTAGTCCCATGTGCACTTTTATCAGTGACATATATATATATATATATATATATATATATATATATATATATATATATATATATATATATATATATGTGTGTGTGTGTGTGTGTGTGTGTGTGTGTGTGTGTGAGTGTGTATGATACCACGTACGTGAAGTACTAACATGAACTGTAACTGTGTACGATTCTCTAGACACACATGCAGTCCCACATATCACACTTCACTCGCCCGAATATAATACATTTAACATTGACATGAGTATAATTGAGTAAATACTCTGGATATTTCTCTCGTGCTTTAGACGTCTCTAGTTCAATACATTCCTAATATTAGATTCTGAAATATATGAAAAGACCAACATTCCTTTTTAAATATTTCAAAAATGGAGCAAAATACATTTTTAAAAACATTCGATATATTACTCTTAATATTTTTTAATATATATATATATATATAATTTAGAATGGTTTATAATTAATATTAACTGTTTTTTTTAACTGAGTAATCAAATTTTTAAATACAAAAGTATTAAAAATTTTAAATTTTTATAAAAAGATTTTCAAAAAAAATTGTGAAATATATTTTAAAAAATGAGCATTTTCTTCAAGTTTTAAAAAATGTTCGCAAATATATTTTACAGTTAAATTAGAAATTTGTAATTTAACCAGTTGCGCTGGCAATTAATTAACATGCACGCGTGGCAAATCCGTCCAAACCAATCACAGCGAGTTGGTATTTGAAATCATTTTTTTATAAAGTTTTAGACACACACACACACACACACATTAACATTATAGTAAAACTCTTAAATTGATTAACAAAATTATTAATAATTTTTGAAAAGGAGTATTTCTTGGGTTTTGGTACGTTTGTAATATTTTACCAAATAGAATAGAGGTATTAAAAAAGTCCATATCCATTAGATAAAAGAATATTTTTCTGTAACTTTTTGCAAATTTTCGTATTAAAGGAAAAGATGATCAATAGCCATCTTGCAGGTCTACTCCACCCATACCATCATTGTAATCTAAAACTATATTAGGTTTTGTAATGTTTCCTATTTGGTCTGTATAATTTCTACATTTTTTCTTTTTTGTTGTAATCATTTCTGCTTTGGAATGTTTAGAAGAAAGCAAATATATATCTTTTTTGTCCTTCCATTTTACAGCTAAGATACCATTGCAAGATCTTGAAAAAACTTCAAATCTTTTTAATTTTGTCGCTGAGAGATTTTTTTACATATTCTTTCTATTAGATCTGACTGTTCCGATAGTATTAATTTTTTGCAAATGAAATTTTCGATACAGTTTTGGTGACGAATACCAGTTATCTAAAAAGAAGTTGTGTCCAAAAGCAACTAAAGGTCTACATAAATACAGTACAACATTTTCTGATGCACTATTATCAGAATAAAATAATTCTTGGATAAAATAGTTCTTTGTAATAATAAAAAAAATATTGTGTATTACAGTTACTTGATTATTATTCAATGAAAATATATAAAATTAATGAAGTTCTAGAAAAAAGCACTTGTATGCCTTTAAAACAGAAGTGTGACACTTGCTAACTGAACTCCGATGTTATTTTAACTTACGAAAAATCACACGACGTGCTATGTACGTCTTATCGACATTTGGTACAGAAAGCAGTTGACGTACATAGCACGTCATTCCAGCGCAACTGGTTAAAAATATATTCTAACAATTGTATGAAACAATTTCCACCTCTATTTTTTTCTTTTATATTGTAAAAATTATATTTTTCCATAGATAACATACATCTAACTAATTTTAATATAAAAAATAACCTATAATTATGCAGAAAGAACGAAAAAAATAAATTTTAAGCTATCTGAGTATATCTATGCTGAAATAAATATATTTTTAAAATAATATATGAACACATGTGTATATGGATTGTATGAATATAGAACTGAATTTTAGATACATATTCGATTTTTTATGTCAGAGTATATAAAACTTTTATGCCATGTAAATTATATATTTACTATCAATAACAGCTATATTTTTAACATTTCTATCATCGTATATATAGCATATCATGTAAGTGTGAAGGCAGTAAATAAATATATATTTTTAAAACATGCCCACTAAACTGCACCACATCTGAACTCCTTGCTCAAAAATATTCACAAACACTTAAATATAGTAGTCCCCCAGCGTAACTCGGCAAGTGTCTTAGAGCCTTGAGCTATTCTCTTCTATGCCATACTTCTTCTGCTTTGTTTTCGTAAATACACTTTACGTTTTACCTAAAAGTGTAGTGGTTCGTTGGATGAAGGGAATGTAAAAGTAAGTAGTCTATCCATCCTTTAAAGAACAACGCTTGACGCGAACAAAAACTTCTATTGTTTTGTTTGAAATTGAAAGATGGCTACGATTTCACTGTTCATTTGGCATCGACTTACGTTTTGTTTGTAATTTATGAAATAGCTTATTCGTCACCGCCACGCAATGGAATTCTTTAGTTCATTCAGTTTTAAGTCTCCATGTACTTCGTTTCAGGTATCTGCAATTTATTTTACTTTTTGAATTAAATTAATTGAGCGTAAGTGATGTGTTTTTCTTTTTTTATATTCGTTTGGAGAATTTCGTTATAAACGAAAAATACAGTAAGAAGTTATGTACACAAACAACAATTTAACGCAATACGATTTTCAGTCGAACCGTACAAAAAATATAAATTAGTTATTTTATATATATATATATATATATATATATATATATATATATATATATATATATATATATATAGTCCAACATAAAAAAAAGATAATATTTTTCATAAGCAAATAATTTCTCCTAAATAATATTTAAAAAACTGATCGTGAAAATAATAAATCATAATAACTGTACATAATTTCATGACTATATAAATTTTTATTATCTTCTTAATTAACATATAAATAGCTTTTATATGTTAATTAAGAAAACACACACATAAATAGTTTATGATACAAATTATTTCCGAGCTGTTAATGAAATAAAAAAATTATATGAATTTTTCTTTTAAACAAACACAGATCTACTAATCTAAAGACTTTTACTTTTATACTGACTTACATTCCGGTTATTTAAATCAAAATTGAAGTATTTAAGACACTAAACTAGAAATTTGAAAAAATAGAAGTAAATAAAGATGCTTCATCACTTAATATTTACTGACGATGTTATTATTTTCTGAACAAACCTAGATGAACTCGAAAAAGAATATAAGAATTAGATAACAATAATAAGATCGTAAGCGATTTGATTTTGCTCCTTGTGATTTCTGGCTGTTCCGAAAACAAGTTTAAGATGAAAAATCATTATTACAACACCATTCAGAATATTCAAAAGGTTTCCATTGCAGTTCTAAACGCTATTTCAAAAATGTAATAAATAGTGACTATTTTATATTATTTGAAAATCGTTTCTAGCGATATACTGATTCAGACGGAATATATTTTGAGTAAAAAAATGATAACTTTTTACGATACCAATTACACCAGATTCTGGACTCTCTCTCTCTCTCCCTCTCTCTCTCTCTCTCTCTCTCTCTCTATATATATATATATATATATATATATATATATATACATACAAAACAATTCTGTGACATTTTTTAATTACAAAATATTTCGTTATTTAAAAATAAACTAAAATTCATACTAGAAGTTAAAAAGTAGCAGGAAATATATGCTGTTCATTTATAAAAAAGTTCTCTTCATTTAGAACCCTGGATATATATTTATCAAAAAAGTTACAGAGTATATTATTTTATGAAAATGATTTCACAGGAATGAATTATATGCAATATGAACAGAGTTTTTTTGCTTGCGTTAAATTACATTACCAAGAAAACTTTTATAACTTCTTCATACACACATACTCGTACACCCATACAGATATTCATTTACACATATATACGCATATGTATATATATATATATATATATATATATATATATATATATATATATATATATATATATATATATATATGGTACTTATGAAATATAAGTACTTCATATTTCAGAGACCAATTTCTGCTGATGAGTTAAATATTATGGCAATCAATTATACAATTTCATAAAGAATAGTCACAAAATTTGCCTTCATATTTTTTAAAAAATAAATTTATGGATAAAAATAAATTTTGTTGAATTATTTAATTCTGTTTACTTATTCTTTTGAATGTTTTTGAAACGAATTTTTATAATTATAAACAAGTATTTTCTTTTTATTTACATGTCATTTAATTTTAAGAAGAATATTAATTAAATAATTTTAATAGCAAAAATTTTATTACAAATAATTTATTACAATCTTGGAATTTTTCTTTCCAGTGAAATAAAATTACCATATTTATTAATCTATGTATATTTGTGTTTACTATGAAATATATAAATAAATATATATCTTGATAGATATGTCATCATGCGAATGTGTGTACATATATGTGTTACCTGAACATACCTAATTTTGTATCCTAAACAGCAAACGATTCTAATTAAATTTGTGCTCGATTACGTATTGTATGTAAAACACAACGTAACATCTGTTCACAGTTAAAATTCGATGTCAATATCATAATTTCAATACACGTTTTACGTAAAATAGCAAATAAAATTTAATAACAAAAATTGATTATTTATATTAAGTTATCCATATATATTAAATTTTTCTAATACTATCAGATTTTCATAAAACTAAATAATCATTTCTGTTAAAATTTTTAAGTAATTTAAATCTAAATAATTAACACGTTAAGCTATTAATTAATATAATTCGTACTTTATGAATCTTTATTTAGGAATCAATTGTACATCTGATTTAAAATAATCTGAACAACCGTCATTTTATAGTCAAATTCAAATTTTAAATCATATTATATTTTCTAGTTTCTTCTCTTAAATATATACATACAAATATAGGGTTTTCCAATAAGCGCTTTAGAAGTTTAAATGGAAATGAAAAGAAGTATTTAATTAATTAGTTATTATTTTTTTTATTTTTAGGTATATTCTGTGACATTAATGATAGAACAAAATTTCACTCATATGACCACCACGACTTCACTTGACATAGTGTATTCGTTTAGTCCAATATTAGTCACTCTTTCACATAATTATGGTCCAATTTCATAAATTACACGTTCAATATTTATTTTTAATGCTGCTGTTATTTGTGGTTTATCAGCATAAACCAATGATTTTACATAACCCCACAGAAAATAATCCAATGGGATTAGATCGTATGATCTTGGTGGACAATTGATGAGTCCATTTCGTGAAATAATGGACTCATATTTCAATAAATCTATTGTTTCCCTAGATGTATAGCTCATAACATCGTCCTGTTGAAACCACATGTCGTGCAAACCAATTTCAATCATTTTTGAAATAAAAAATTCAATAATCATGGTTCTATTACTGTAACGCGATCTCCAGCTTCATTTTGAAAAAAATATGGTCCCATGACACCACCAGCATGTAACGCACGCCAGACAATTACTTTTTGTCGATGCAACGGTCTTTGTTCAACGACTAAACTGTTCAATTTGTTCAATGATTTGTGGATTGCTTTCACTCCAAATTCTGCAATTTCCTTTATTTAGTGTTGACCGTGTCTCACGAAGCGCACGATAAATTTTACGAACCGAACATTGATTTTTATAATAAGTGTTTACAATTTCTGTTGAAGTATTAAACGTTCTATGATAATTTTCCAAACTATATTGAATTGAAATTTCAAAATTAGCTTAGTAAAATCAAACATGGCTGCCACATGCTGTCAAAATTCTGACATTTTTATTGGAAAAGCATATATAGAGAGAGAGAATTTAAAAAAATATTTAATAAACCCTTAATTACAACATAAAAACGTCAGTATGAAATAAATTATTTCTGAATAAGTAATGAAATCGTCATTACAAATGATCTCTTCATTAATATATTCAATTTGAATTTCAATATATGTTTAGCAATTATAATCCATGACATTAAAAGTAAATATGTAATTAAATATTAAAGATAAATATTTATATAATATTATTAAATAAATGAAATTCGTCCAAAAAAATTATTCAAAATTAATTCCGTCAATACAGATACTACGAACGGAATGGTAAATATGCAAAACCCTTTGAATATATTTATTTTATTCAAAAATATGGTATGAAATCGATTCTGTATTTTAAAATTTTCGTGGTTTGATGTCGTTGCATGTCAGGCATGTCGATAAAGACACACTCAAACGTTGCCTTTTGATATAGCTCATCATGTCGCATGAACCGATATCCGAAAACAATTTCCTATCGTTACGGTTGCAAAAACATTCTGTTTTGTCAAACGGTTTTAACGAAAATATGTAGGGATTTATACTTTGTCGCATCAACTAAGTCGAAATTGGTGCGTAAAAAATATTTGTTTATATTTTATCTTTGATCAAGATGAAATATTCATATTTCTGCAACATACTTTTTATATTTAAAAATAATATTTTGCATTAGGGATAGTTTTTAAAATCATTAAATTATTTCTTAATTTATTCATCTTAAAATCAAATTTTGTGTTAATTTTATTTATATATAAAACAGTTTTATTACTAAATTTTTTTTCATTAATTTTTAGTTCAAATCTTTGAAATATGAAAGATACTCAAAATCAGTTGTATTACTTAGAAATAGAATCTATGTGAAAATCAATTATGAAATAATACACATCAGAAGTGACTCGAATGTCTAATTAAAATAGTTAATTAGAACCAAAATAATCCAAAAATGAAGAAACTGTTTACTATTTTGAATATATTTATCATACAATAACCACAAATCTTTGTTTCATTCAGAATTTTTTTTAAACAAATATAATACTCAAAAACATCAATATGTTTCAAATAACCAAATGAATTTTATTTTAATATTTAATAATTTTTAAAATATCTATGTTAAAAATGTCTACGTCAAAATAAATCCTGAAAATAGCATAAATGAAATAATAAATTCGCAAATATAAATATTTTTACACTACAACAAATATTAAAAGAAACAACTAACTGTATATAAATATACGAGGGTGGTCCCAGAAGTACCCGACCCAACAAAGAAAACGCAAAAATTTTGAAAAAAAATATATTTATTTTTCAACATAATCTCCTTTCAGCTCTATACACTTTTCCCAGCGATGTTCAATAAGTTCGATACCCTTTTTATAATAAGAACTGTCTTGCTCCTCAAAATACCCATTAACTGCCGACATCACTTCTTCATCGTTGGGAAATCTTTGACCACTGAGCCATTTTTTCAAGTTTGTGAACAGAAAATAATCCGAGGGGGCTAAATCTGGCGAATAGGGTGCATGAGGTAGCAATTCAAACTTTAATTCATTAATTTTGGCCATTGCAATAACGAATTTGTGAGCTGGTGCATTGTCTTAATGAAACAACACTTTCTTCTTAGCCAAATGCGGCCGTTTTTGCTTGATTTCTTCGCTCAAACGTTGCAATAAGTTCGCATAATACTCGCCGTTGATAGTTTTTCCTTTTTCAAGATAGTCAATGAAAATTATCCCACGCGCATCCTAAAAAACCGACGCCATGACCTTGCCTGCAGATGAAACGGTCTTCGCCTTCTTTGGAGCCGGTTCTCCCTTTTCAGTCCATTGTTTTGATTGTTCTTTTGTCTCGGGTGTGAAGTGATGGACCCATGTTTCATCCATGGTTATGAAACGGCGCAAAAATTCTGCTTTGTTGCTGTGAAACTTTGCTAAACACTCAATTGAAACATCTTTACGACACTGTTTTTGCTCGAGTGTGAACAAACGCGGCACTCATCTTGCACACAGCTTTCTCATGTCCAAATTTTCAGATAATATGCGATGTACCGCACTTTTTGTAATCGCTACTATGTCTGCTAGCTCGCGCACTTTCAGTCGACGATCATCCAGTACCGCTTTGTGGATTTTCTTCACCGTTTCTGGAGTCGTCATCTCATTTGGTCGACCACTGCGATGCTCGTCTTGGCAGCTCGTACGGCCTCGTTTAAACTCTGCTACCTAATATTTCACTATTGTAAACGAAGAAGCAGACTCACCCAGAGTAGAATCCAGTTCAACTTTTATATTGGTTGGGCTGAGGCCTTTCAAATAAAAGTATTGTATTACGTAACGATGACCAATTTTCTCCATTTTCACAAATTCACTGAAAACGTTCACTATTGATGGCTGACAAACAAATACTAAACAACGTGGCGTCCTCAAACTTGAAACATATGCTTATAGATTGTGTACTTTCTAATACAGTGATATTTTTCAAACAACTACCGCCATCTCTAGGTCAGGCTGGGTACTTATGGGACTACCCTTGTATGTAAAAAATGCAGAAAAATGAATACAACACTTTAAAATAAAATTCAATTAAAGATACTCGTGCATATGAAATTAAGTGAATTTATATACTAAACATTTCAATCGAGTAATAGTGTGTTTTAATACCACTTCCCTATGAGAATAATTCTTGTATAACGACATAAAAAAGTAGATGATTAGTTTATTTCCCTGTATAAAATTATTGAAATAATCTGAATAGATAGATAATCTAAACTCTTTCTTGAATAATAGATAAATAAAGAAGCCGCGTATATACATCTCAAGTATATATATGATAATTTTTTCTAATATTATGTTTGAATTCAAATTTATTTTTCAATAATCAAATTCATTATCATCAAGGTAAAAATATCAAATAAAATCACAGATCCTATAACTTTTGGATAGAACCCATCAATATCGTAAACTTAAGTATGTCTCATATGAATCGGTTATTAAATGTCGCTTAAAATTTAATTTATGTGATATTCGTGAATAGCGTCGACAGGAGGTTTTTGCATGGTTAACATATGCGATGGAAACGACAGCACGGAATAACGACACGTTCAACGCACTTGGCTATAGAGTGGTGACATTTTTCACTTAAAGGATTCTGTACACACTTTATGAGGTGCTCCTATTCACTTATAAAGTCATAAAATGCCATCATTGCTATGGCCACTTAATCAAGAGCACGCGACGTTAGCCGTGGTGGAAAAGACAAGCGCGTTTACTTGTACTGCATCGTAGAATACTCCTCTCGTTGTGATTTATATCTTAAGTGTTATCAATGCTGTGTTGTATACTTTATTGTCTTTTAGAGTACTGACATAAGAATTAACTTCGATTTCTTGGTTGTTTAGACACGTTTTTCATTTGTAATAACAGGTAATCAAAATACGAATATAATATATACAACAATATATATATATATATATATATATATATATATATATAATATATAATAAACGTATATACAGAGACATATGTGAATGTTTACAAATAAATATCGACTTGTACATGAAGAAAATTATTTTTACTAATTTACTTGAGATAAAAATTAAATAAGAAAAATATATTCAAATTTAAAAATACGTTACTTTTGAAAAACTAAAGTATGTTCCTACTTTTGATACTAACACTACTTTTAATTCAGTAATCTTAAAAAAGAGAATACTCATTACAAAAAAAAAAGAACAAAAATATAAGATTCAAACCATCAATTTGCTTTTGTACAGTTTTATCAAAAATGATCAAAATTAACGTAAAACAAAATGCATATATTTCAACCAGTTAATGTAGCTAAAAAGTCTGACCTAAAATACAATACAAACGAGATAGCATGTATAGAAAATAAATATTTTAATTTTGATAATCCGCAGAATTTAGGGTACTTTCAATACAAACAGAATTATACAGATAACAATATGTAAACACCAGAAAAATATTTAAAACACGCACATATGGTTTATATAAGTCTGCAGTGAACAATTTTCCCTGTAAGAAATTTTCTACTGAACTAAATACAAACATAACATTTTTATCATATCGCAAAATAATCTTTACACAAGAGAATTCCTTATACAAAAAAGGAAATATTTCATAGTACTGTGTATTATATAGCGAATACTTTTTAATTATTTTATATTAACAGAAACTATTCTAATATAAACTTTGTCAATACTCGAGTTTAAAAAGTCCAAGATCAAATATTTATAAGCAAACGACTGTACTTTGTGTCTCGAAGATATTATGGATTTATTTTCGTGATTTTTTGTAAAGTTTAGAGAACAAAGCTGATTATATATGTCCACAGTTCTGAATAAGCTACACAATCGGATTACTAACACTGCATAGAATATGTTTTGTTTGCTGGTACAAAAACTTGCGTATAATTTTGTTGGACTTCTACAGAAGTGTATATTAAAAAAGTAGGTAAATGTTTAGAAATTGTTTAGATATGATCATAACGTTTTATATGACTATATTATCGTTTTAAATGATATGAATTGTAAAAAAATATATCGAATTAATAACTGGAATCGAGAATTTATTAAATTTTAAAATAACTTTAATTTTTCAAATATACTATTTTACTTTTCTTCTACGAAAAACATATAGTTTGAATACATATACCACTTAATATTTTCAAAGTAACATTTTTTGCTAATAATAATTTTATCATTGACTTTTATTTACTATTTTCCATAAAATGAAGCTGATTTTAATAAAATACTTTATATATATATTACAAATATTGATTTTATATAAAAACACTTTGTCGACACAAAATGGCATAATCGGTATTCATAAAATTATAATCTTGATTAAATTTTATGTATAAAATATTACAAATTTATTGAATATACATATATATATATACTTTTAAATTTATAGTAAACATTTTAAAAATAATAACATACCTCTCATGTCACGATTTCTATAGAAATTTTATTTCATATGAAAACATTATTAAGTAACTATTACCACCATAAAATAATATTAAATTACTATATTAAGTACCTAATTTTATTATAAGAGAAAATGCAAGTATATCATTTGAAATTATTCAATATTTCAAATAGTTCCTTTTATTTTTATCAATTATATTTATATAATAATAGGCTTTATTATATTTTATTTTAAAAATTAATATACACACTCACACACACATACATACATACATACATACATATATATATATATATATATATATATATATATATATATATATATGCTTAAAACAACATATTTATATAAATTTCAAAGTTTATATTAACCAAGTATACGTAAAAAACTCAATACCCTACCCTGATGTAAAATAAACATCATTCCCCCTATTTATAGACTAACTTTATTAGTAAACTAGTATAATAATGATTTCATCAAACGTTACAAAGTTTGATAGTTACGGTTGACAATTTCAGGACCTTGTAATATGTTAAAATATGTAAGTATAAAAACATACTCATTTCATTATTTCATAATGTTTTTGTGACCATGAGAATAACGCTATAAGGTAATTTGCACACCAAAACTAGGCAGATTAACTTTTATATCTCTGAAGTTTGGAACTAACTTTCTTTAAAACAACGTACATTTTTTCAGAAAAAGGTAAACTGTTTCTAAAAGTTACAACTTCGAATCTAAAATTAACATTTAGTTAATTTTCTTGTTAGAGCGTTCACATATTAATGAGTTATTCTTTATTTACAGTAAGATACAAATTATGTTTCAAAAATTATCTGAAATTAATTATATAAAATGTATTTATAATATTTTTTTGTAATATTGTACATATTAATCTACACTAAAATAAATTTAATACTAGTTAACTAACTAAATTTAATAATGATTTTATTAGTTCTAATCTGTTAAATTAAATTTGATAAACATTGATTTAAAATTTTATTTTGATATTTAAATACAATAATAATTTCATATTTAAATAAATCGACTAAAATAGATATTTAAAATACAAACACACACACACACACACACATACACATATATATATATATATATATATATGAATGTAAGTATGTATTATAAATGAGTGCATTGAAACTTAAATTATGTTTATTATACGATCAGTAAAAATCTGTTAATTTTAGTACGTTATATAAAGTATTTACACATTTATTTTGTATATAAATAGAAGAAAACAGCTTACTTAATTTATTGTTATTTTATGAGATTATTTTATGAGAAGAAACATCAGTAATAAAAGTTATTCATGACAAGATTTCAGATGACCTTATTTATTTTACCGAAACAATACAAAAGCACAATAGCAAAAATCTGTACACAGACAAATTCTTTCATATATATATATATATATATATATATACATATATATATATATATATATATATATATATATATACAATAGAAAATTAAAAATAAATACATACTTAGAGATATGAATAAATAGATAAATGGACAGATTTCTCAAAAATTAATATACTAATTTAAATAATTGGTTGCAATAAAAATTATTTTACTTTTATAATTTACTTACTAATTATCTTGAATAATTCGAATATTTATGAGTTCTTGAAAACATTTTTGACTAACCTGAAACAAAAAAGAAATATAAAATAATACATTAGACTTGAAAATATTTTATATTTTTAATTTTATTAAAAATGAGATCATAAATATATTGTATAACAAATGCATTGATAATTCTGACTTTTTGAATTTCTATCTACTTTAAGGGGTTATACGCAGTTAGAAATTTCAAAAAATTGATTTTTTTTGCATTTTCGGAATGCACATATATTTGAGTATATTCTCTGAAAATTTGAAGTAAATCCGATAAATATTTTCGGACATACACCTGAATTTGTAAAAAAATTTTAACTATGTATAAACTACTTCCGAAACTTCAAACGCGTTTATCTCAAAACGGTGTTTTCATAGTCGGTGATCTCGATGTCTCAGAAATAGCTGAACCGATCGGTCTCAAATTTTCACACAATCTTTTCAAATATATTCCTCAGGTATTGAACGAAGTAATAAGGTTTACAAAAATTATTACTATTTTTTTAAACAATTTTGAGCGAAAATTTTAGTAAAAAACGAAAAAATTTTTTCAAGTAGACGCCATTTTGTCAAAAATGAAAATTTTTATTATTCCTTCGTTTAATACCTGCATTAATCTATCCTTTAAAAGAATTGACCATATTTTTTGATTTCAAATAATCCAAACCGTCGATATGGAGATCACCGCCAAGCGCCTTTTTTTGGAGGTCGTTCGGGACATCGTCTGCAGGAGCGGTGCACTTCAATATTTTTTCATGATCGACATGTTATTTTATTCTTGAAAGTAGGACCTATTCAAATAACCATAATTTGTAATTACAAAATAAATACTGTTTCTAAAAAAAATTCCTAAACAAAACGTCGTTTTTGCGCCTCGCAAGTGCGTATAACCCCTTAATTCATTATATGTAGAGAGAATATAAATGACAATCGTTAAATATCAATAAATACAATCTAAAATATTTAAAATAAAATACATACATACTTTGTATATATATATACATATGTATGTATAAATTCCAATTAAATTATACATATATTAATAGAGAAATAAAACAAGAGCCTGTTTACAGGGCTACGACAATATTATTAAACCTATTCTCACTGAACCTGCTTATACTTGTATACAGTGCCAAGTCCGCTTGATTTTCTATTCTCCTTTTTTCCGTTTATTACTGTCATTTCCTGCTGTTGCCACTGTAAGTATAGTATATCCATTTTTTACACACGTCGACATTGTTGATAATAGAATATCCAATTCGTAAACTGTTTATGTTTTTTTTTTCGTCTTATTCTTTTTATTCCTTATACAACATTTTAGGTATCGTCTAATAAATACCAAGATAGTTTTGGTAACTTCAACTTTAATTTTGAAACAGAACATTTCAATACCATAATTTTTAATATGTTTAGTATATATAGAAATTCATTTAATTTTTCTAATTTATGTATACATATTCATAAACCTTACTTTTAACCAAAATAAAACCTTAATTAACAGTTATACAGATTATTGTTTATTTTTAAATGCATTGTTAGGAAAGAAATAACTGTTACAATTAAACTATAACATTAAAACATGTCCTTTTTTACAGTTTAGTGTAGTGCTACATGCATCGAACACGGTTATAAAGAAATTAAACGAAATGTAATTGTTCGTTTCACATAGAGAAAATGTGGATATATGTTGAACAAATTTACCAAAAGATTAAAAAAGGTTCGATCTACAATAACATTTTAATTCTGGATTAACGTTAACGACAAACTAATAGGGTTACTAAATTTATTTTTACCAATTTCTATGTATATTTTGAATCAGATTTGTTATTTTTATTGGGTACGATTGTAATTAACATTTAAGATTAAATGATCTGCGTATTTTAAACGTAAAGGTTAAAATAACAGAAATAAAGGTTAAACAGGAAAGGTTTTATATAAAACATATAAAAGATTTCTCACGAACTAAATTTTACCCTAAACATTTATAATCAAATAAATATACATATTTCTATTATAGCCTTATTTTTTGTATTTATGTTTGTTATTTGTAATTATTAAAAAAAATCAAAACGGATTTAGTAGTCAAACGAATGAATAATATATTATTATTAATTTTTGTATTATGTATTAATATAAATAAAAATGTTATTATGATTAAACGACATATAGTGTCTAGTTGAAAGCAGACTAGTTTGATATTTTATATGCAAACTAGTCATTGCATCAATCACAATAAGGTGACATATTAATTGTTACGTCTCATTTATGTCTATTAGCACCCCAGTTAACACCTGAATGAAGTTGAAATTTATATGAAAATACGATATTTTCTACATCATAGTTACATTCAAGTTACAAATGTTTCACTCAAATCTGAAAATAAATTACATATTAAATATTATCTCTTGGCGTTGGGAATATAACAACGCGGCCCGAAATTCAACACTCGATAATTACACGCATTTAGCTAAATCATGTTGCTCAGCTTACAGAGAGGCGTCTCGTAACCCCCACCCGTTCTCTAATTATTGTTGTCGTTGCTTCATATCCCGTCTGCGTGGCTCGTTTCTCATTAAACCACCCACACAGCCCCGCAGACCCTCTGTACGTCTTGTATAATGCCTGTTTCATTACAGTACACACAAGTTATATAAATTTAAACTAATTCATAGCATAACGGAAACGCAATATTCATTATAGTAGTAAGTGAACGTTCCATCGGGATGACATTTTATTTCAAAAATAAAATTTAACATATGTTTTGTACAACTGCTATCGATATTTCAATATTAAAATTATACCTAGATTATTATAAACGTTTTTCATTGATAGTAATATAGGGATATCCAAATGTAACGCCCAAATTTGTGTTTTATTGAAAAGAAGCATATATATATAGGGTGGTATATAGAGAAACATGTATATAGTTTCTTTTTAATAAAACACAAAACTATGCGTCACATTTGAATGACTATATATTTTAAAACTTGTAAACAATATCTATACATACATATATATATATATATATATATATATATATATATATAATCGAATATAAATATGAAGTATCATTATAAGAAATCTTTATCAGTTACAAAAGATGTTCATTCATTACGATTTTTAATTTCATTATTAAAAAAAAATTGTACATATTTATTCAAAGCAGTTTAAAATTCTATTAAATAAATCAAATGTTATTTTTCTCTTAACATCTTTATTATGTATTTAATCTTATAAAATAATCAATTTGAATAAATATAAAATATCGAATAATAGCATATTAAGAACATTTATTTTTATTTATAGTTCTGTTTTGAATTACCTTAAATAATTAAAAAAAAAACATATAAAATTTTTGATTAGAAGTCTTACTTTTATAATTATTAAGGTATATGATTTTTTAATGAAGGATAATAGTATATATTTCAAGAAATTAAATATATTGTCTGATAATCTAGTAATATATTCATATATTAGGTTGGCAAGTATCTCCCTTCCGCTTTTTTTTTGTACATAGCTGCGAAATTCAAAAGACCAGAAGGCGGAAGGGAGATATTTGCCAACCTAATATAAATAGCGTATTCTACAAATTATATTTTTTTAATCATATTTAGTAAATAACTTAAATTAATTTCAATAAATATTTTATTTGAATATATTTCAATACTAGAATTTTATTTAAATTAAAAAACAGCAAATTTATGTGTAATTACAACTATTATAAAAATTGAAATTGAGAAATTCAATTTTAAAAACTTCAGTGCTAAACACGATTTTAACTTCTTTAATTATAATATTTTGTCTAACGAATATTTCACACACGCATGTAAAATTTGTCTATATATATATATATATATTCATTCAACACTCTATATTTACACCAACTACGAAACTAAAATATTTTTAAAAAAATGTTATTAATTTTTCTTTAAAAATCAATAAATATATTACAATATATATTACTATACATATTATTTTTCTAAAAAGTCACCAAGATTCTCATTATCTATTTTAAAATTGTAGTTAATTTAATTTTTAGATTATTAATTCACACCATAAAATAACAATAATATCAGAAATATATAACAATTTTTATATAAATTTATTAGTTATAACAAACAATAATAATTATAAAAAGGATGCGTGAAATATTTCTATCATCTATTTCAAATTATCCTTATAGTGAAAAATTAATTGAAAAACAATTCAACTAATTGTACGTAACTTAGTTAAATAGCATAAGCAAATAACTAAAGTCACTATTAAAAATATTTCAAGAATCTTTCATCCTACTGTCGATCAGCAGATACTACTACTAATAATAATAGTATAGATAATATTTTTCTAACGTTCGCAATTTTTCCTTACAGATCAAATATCATTTAATTCGTTGTTACATAGATAATAATGTTTATCGTATCTGTTGATTTAATAACGTAGTTTTCTTTACCTGAGGATATTAAATGTTTCTTATTCTGTATACATGTTCAATAATAAAAAAGAAACAAATATTTATATAATTTTCAACTAGATATTGTTAAAATATATTTGTTATTTAAATTTTACATATTCGTTATTCAACTAAAATAAGAAATTTAACCCATGAATAATCTTTATATAACGATTGTTTTAAGAATAATGTAGAATATTTCAAGATATTTGAGAAAATAATGTTTTTCTTGAGTAGATTGTACATTTAAATTTAAAACATTATATATATATATATATATATATATATATATATATATATATATATATAAACATGTATATGATAAAACGTGTAAGAATAAAAATAAATACTTGAAAATAAAATAAATACAATCGTACAAATATTATTCTGTTTGGCTAACGTTATTATTAGTATCCTGCAATAAATTACTGTCAAATATGTTTCTCTCTCTCTCTCTCATGTAGCAAAAGCTGTTATAAACAAATCATGACAACACAACAAGAGAAAAACATATTCTACATAGTTTCATGTTGGGCAGTTAAAAAAAGTGTCAGAAACATTATGTAAATATGCATACAAAAAGCAACACATAAATGTTTTGGTAATTAATATTGAAATAAAAAAGCACATATAATCTTAATTTACACGAACGGTGTGGCTTTTAAAAAACAATTCTACATTTTACGTAAAATTGATCGAGATAAAAAAACGCAATAGAGCTGAAATTTATTCACGATGAATTTGTAGATGACGAAGAAAAAGGAAAATAACGTTTCAGTGAGCTAAGGGTGCATATTGATCAGAATATTATTAACATAATATAATATTTAATTTGATGGTCTGTCAAACGAAGCTTAAAAAATGCGTACCATTATCGTTTGAACAAGAAAATCGTTTTTGCATTTTTATCTAAACTTCCATTAAACTGTTTTTCAGTCATTGTATTCTGTTTCAAATAAAATTCATCGAAACATCTGATTTAACCGATTTAACACTTAAATTATTTGTTTCCGAGATTTTATTAAATGTTTTTCCTGTTCGGTATTGTAAGTAATAAATGTATTTTATTTTTTTTCTTCACAAGTACCATATTTTTAAAAATATAAATGTTTAATCTTATTTTTAATGAATTTCAAGAATAATTTTTAAATAACGTCAATACAAATTAATTTTTTATTAATAAAAATGTATAAAATATATTGTTTATACTTGTGAGAAAAATATTTGTAAATAATTATTAAATAATAAATATTTAAATGGAAATAAATGCAATGTAAAAAAATATATAAAAATAAATAAGTAATCTTCTTTATAAACGACTCAACAACCTTCACGAATCAATCTCTTTGCAAATATCGAATAAATGGATTTTTCCATATTTTTATAAGTACATCAGTATCATGTTTAAAAATTCGATATATATTTTTCTGATCATTTTATTTCGTATCATTTTTCTTAATCCACTGGCATCTATGTTTCGTTATAAATGGATGCTGTATTATTAAGATATTTTTCTCTAGAACTTATACTGGAAACTCTACTTGATCTGATAGATTATTTATAAATACGAAACGAGAAGAAATATTATCACGCTATCTTAAATCAGCACGAATTACACGTTAATATTATTTGATGTGACTCTTTCCACTCGTATAAGTTATAATCTAATAATAATTCACTTGATAAACATTAAATCAATATGTCGATTAAATTTATATAAAAATATATCTGTTATAATAAAACACATTTATTTCTATTTAAAATTGATATGTTTTTAATAGTTGTATTTCGAAATACGAACAGACCAAAAATTTAATAATATAAATAACTGCTCAAATTTTCATTTAAATTAAAAACCCATTACGATACATAAAAGTAAAATTACAAAAAAACTATTTAAACTACGATAAATTAAATAAAACAATACATTAAAAATAAAAAGTTATTATAAGTAATGTATAGAGTTAAATTACCAAATGTTCTAGCATTTAGGAGAATTCAAAAGAAAATTTATTGAACGAAATAAACGTATTATCACGCGATAGAAATAATTAAGCTTTAAATAATAGAAAGAAGCCATTTTACAACATGCAATTCGGTAATCATTAGTAAAATAAACGAAAATAGTACAATTTAATAAAAGAACTATATTCACAGCATCACATTTTCCATTATATTTGTACGTAAATAAACGAACGACGTCAATATCTGCGGATAATCGTTGTAAAGATGCTGATTTAATGAATTGCGAGAACGAACAGACTAGAAATCATTAAGTTCGTTTTATTTATTAGTCCAATTATTTTTGTACTGTTTTATGACGATATGCCTATTGTCTTGTGTTTTAACAAGTCCATAATTCAATTTACTTAATAAATACCACTGTCGATTCGAATAATGTTTCCTTATTATATTCAAAAAAAGATTCAAACTGTTTTATAATTATTAACAATATTTTTCCTACGTTTAACAATTATTTATTATTCTTGGTGATTGTATGAGGTTTTATCTATTAAATTATTCATTAAATATATATATATATACGAGTATATATATAACAGTACCAAAGATATTTGATAAATTTTAAATTTTTCATAATACAAAATCTAAAAATTGAATACAAAAATGACCAAAATTTTCATTTTAATAATTGAAATTATTGATTTTATTTTATTGATTTATTCAATTTATTTGAATTATAAATTTCAATTAAAACGATATGTTCTATTATTTATTTATTTTAATAAAGTACTTCACTATTTTAAACATTTAATAAAAATGTTAATCAAATAAACATTATTTTGTATATTATACAAATATAAATGAACGTTAAAAAATAAATTATTAATGTACATTTAAAACTCTAATTTTACTCCGTGTACATATATTTCGTATAAAGTTATTTCTTTAAATATTCTCCCTAGAGTTATAAAAATATAATCTCTCTTAATGGGTTTTTACATAAAATTCTGACGTATCTAAAAAAATTTAAATATAAAAATATCATAAGCGTCATGTACTATATTTTTTATGTATATATATATATATATATATATATATATATATATATATATATATATATATATATATATATATATATATATATAATTTTATTTAAAAACGGCCAACATGAATAACATTCTTTAAATAAACATCAGTAGATAATGCAATTTAAAACTTTTTTTGTCGCCAATATTTGGCACTTTTATCTGAAACCAGGACAGAGTAGATCGGCAAAACTGGTAACAAAAGCAACATACAGGCGAATTTCTATGCTCACGCCGTTTGCCTACAGAGCAACGCGAGATTAAAACCCGCACACGGCCGTTTCGTTGATAGAATCAGTCCAATCATGGGAAACGTGACAAGAATGATCACGGCAGTCCATCCGCCGTTTCATGGCCATCGCGTTACAGAAAGCCGCAGTCTTTGTTAAAGAGATACAGATGTCGACGAAAAAAGACACTCTCTGCTTTCAGCTCTAACGTACAAGTTTACAAAAATCAGTCAGAGTTCGTACATGACAAAAATTATATTTTTTTAAAATTTAACACGATATTGTGTAAATAATCGTCCATTGTATTTATTTATTCGAAAGTAAATAATTTTACTTCTTGAATTATAAACATGACGTGTTGTTCCATTCCATTATAATAATAAAATTATTACAAATTCTATTGATTATTCTCTTTTAAAATTATACTATATTTAAAACTTTAAAAATTGGCAATAATAAATAATTATTACGTGACATAAAAATAGTATTTTATCATATTGAAACTTTATTCAAATTATATATATATATATATATATATATATATATATATATAAACATTTTTTTCTATCTCACAAATGCTTATTCATTGATGGAAATTATAAATATTTTTTTACAAACTTCAGATTAAAATTATAACAAATCAATTCTGCATTCAAGTTACCAAATATAGCTCACACATAAATTATATTTTAAGATGTAAATATAAATTTAAACGTATGTAATAAATTATATTAAGATAAATATTAAAGAATGTAAATTGAAAAACTAAATTTTAATTGAATCACATCAAATAAGTTTATGTTTAAAACGATGTAAAAAAAGTGTTTTAACAAACTGTATTTATTTGAAAAATATATTGTTCTCTGCAAATTATCATTGTTTATATAAAAACGTACAAAATAATGAATCAATTATAAACTTCAATTTCAACTTTAATTTGGTTACGTTTGAATTCATAGAACAAACGTATCAATCGTCAATTTGTTTCAATAAAGGAACAAACCGAAAAACAGTTTTCGCAGAACTTGTTGAAATTCTCGTCGCTGAACTAATTTAAAATGATATAGGTCGTGCGTCTGCGGCTTATACGAAATCCTATTATTTATTTATTTTTTAAAGTCTTTCAATTCTCCGTTGCTTTTAGCAAAACAACATAGATTCACGTTTAAAAATGTTATAAACTTCGTGAATTGAATTGTGAACAGATGTCCGTTTTTGCCAGAAATACGTTTTTTTTTTCTGTTTCGTTCGTATAACCGCCACACGTAAGCTCTACATGTCCAACACATGATCCATATAGATACGACTCTTCTTTATTCTCTTTAACATTCAAAATATTCGCACGCGGAGGAGAGAACCGTGGTGTGTTGGTGCGTTTCAACGCTCTGATATTCTGAAGCATGAACGATGCTTGATTTGACGTCAAGCTTTTGACTTGTTCGTGCGTTAACTCTTTCGTCATATTTGCAATGGATGATTTTTGGATTTTTATATTGATCCACTGACGTGAGAAAAGAAATAATTCATGGCATATGCACCAATTTTCACTTTGATTTTACTTTCTTTTTCCTTTTCTTTATTTATTTTTAACTCTTATAATAAAAAATAGTGTAAAAATATTTAAAAACTTATTCAGTTTATATATACATTCACAGACACATACACACACTCACACATACTTATATATATATATATATATATATATATATATATATATATATATATATATATACATATTGATTTGAAATCTGCAAATTTAATATAACTTTTTTATGACTTAAATGTTAATATTGTTTAAAAAAATAAAGAAAATTGATACAAAATTAAAAAAAAAACAATATAAAATAAAAGTAATACAAATTAAAATTTTAAACGAAATGTCATTGCAATATACTTTATTTAAACTCATTAATATCATCAAGTATATTTAGGTATTTAATACATCAATATAATTGAAATATTATTGTGTACATTAATCATAAAAAAAATAATTCCATTTTTTAAAGATAATATAAAAAATAATAATATTATAAATGCACATAATTGTATTTAGCAAAAAAAATTATCATATTAGACTAATACAAAAAGTATAATAAATTCTAATTTTTCATTTTTAGTACCAAATATCAATTTATCCTTCTTTTAGTCGCCCTTCATAAATCTCACCGCTAATGAATAAAAAATAAGTATAATAAACAAAAATGAATAAAATTTTAAATATCTGGAAACAGGAAACATATTGACAATAACTAAAATGAATGATTTGTCGTAATTAAAAACATATTAGGAAATGATTCAATTTCCCAGTCGTTTTATAACTGAACGTTAGATCAGCAAATAAAAAATTCCTTCAATTTGCAAAATATTTCAAAGAGACAGTAAATCCAACAGACTACTTATCATAAAGATATGTCATCAAAAATTGTAATTTTGTGAAAGTGAGAACAGTAAGACCATGACGTATACCGATTTACTTTTATACTACATTAACTCGTGAAAAAAAAGTATTAAAAAAACTGGAATGCACTTATTTCGTTAACAATGTCAAATAAAAAATTATCTACACTTTTGTTCTTAAGCAAATATTTTCTTGTAATTTTTTATTGTACTAAATTAAAAATGTGATTGTAATTATGTGAAAAATTTTCGTATTAAGTAAATAACATGTTAAATTTCCTTATAATTTATTATAAAGATATTTCTGTTTTCTTCCTAAATTTAAAGACAAGTACTAGATTACTTGTATTTTTATAACGTCTGAAAATTATATATTAGTAATTTACATTTTTAGTGCTATGTATACTATCAACTCCAAAGATGAAAGTATTTTGATCTTTTCATAATTTTTTAAACTAAAATATTATTTTCTTTTTCATTAACAAAAGCATCTGTCAATAAATAAATAAAATCTTTAATATTTGTTCAAAAAAAAATTCAAAAAAATATTAACATAACAAATATATAAAAACATTACTGAAAATATACGTTTTCAATAAATAAAATATCACTGAATGACCAATAAAAAACAACTTTTTTACTCGACTCTTTGGTTAAAGTTTACTAAAATCTCTTTTAGTTTTTCAATAATAGAAAGTATTCAAGTTGCAATATTTCAAAACCGAATTAATCGAGTAAGTTTAATGCTGTTTAACAACAGCAAAACAAATAAATGAGTTATTAAATAAGTTAGGAACGCCACTTAAAAATGTCACAGTGAAAAAATATTTTCATCTCACGTTTTGTTCCGGACCCATAGATTTATGTCGGAGACTTAATCAAAGCGTGTTGACCCGAATGACGGCTCACGCGCGAACGTGTGTGTATTTGTAGCCGCCTCCGCCGCCCGCATAAAACCCACCCACATTACACCCTTAATATCTGGACTTTCAACAGTGGTTCCATTTGTCTATAGAACACATACTCTAGAAAACTTAATATAATGTGTTCAAACTGTTCTGAACTTGTTTCCTTTCACTATTAATGAAAAATTACTTATCTGAATTATTGAATTTGAGAACATTATTTTCACCGTTTCCGCCTACTTAATTGTCTAATTTTCTAATGGTTTTGACAATAATTTAATTATATGATACATTTGTTAGTAAAACTTTGCTTTTATTCAGAACAGTTCTAAATTCGATTTTAGGTGATTAGCACACTACTGAAAAATATCCCGTCACTATAATTTAATAAAAAGAAATACAAAGTTTTATTGATACTTAATGAAAATATAATAAAACTATTTTATTATTCTATATTGCATATAGTCTTTTACTAAGAAAAGTAACTACTTACATATTTTATTGATTCACATTTATTTGAAAACATCTCCCATTTTTACTAAAATAAAATATATTAAAAAATGTTCGTATCATTAATTTTACAAAAACTTTAATTCCCGATAATATGAAAACACGACAAATGATTCAAACAAAACACTTAAGTTAAGTCAAAAAATTTCACTTAATTTAATCAATTGCATAGATTTTAAATCTTAACACTGAAACACTGTGTTTAACAAAATTCAGTTGAATACTGGGATGAATTTTAATACTTCACATGATTACGACAGTGACTACAACCACAATAATAACATAACAATTTCTTTAATTGAAATTCAGGTTAGTTTTAAGAAAACATAACCAAAATTTCTATTATCAAATATTTTATGTCTTTCAGTCCTATAAGAGAACTCATTAAAAATATCATATATTTATAATAATTACATACTAAATCATTAAATCATACTTCGGAGTGAAATTTAAACATTGTTAATTTCATTGGAGAATAGAAAAATTATATATATATATATATATATATATATATATATATATATATATATATATATATACACGAACACAATCATTCTATAACAAATATAATCATTTCAAAACCTGATATTAAAATATATGATTAGGTCAGAGTTTACTTAATCTACCATGAAAAGGTCAAAGGTTTTTATGAACTTATTAATTAAAAATACTTAATAAAGTATTATATTTGGTACACCCATAAATATATATATATAATGATTCTTAAATCAATATTTATTCATAAAATTATGTAATATATTTTATTTATATTATTTAATTATTCATATAAACATACATATATAAGTTATATATATATATATATATATATATATATATATATATATATATATTCATTTTTCGTTTTAATTCTTTTTTTATTTCTTTTGATCAATCAATATAATAAGAATACATACAAAAAAATATTTTTTTTAGCTTTTAATCTAACAAATGCTAGTGAAACATTAACTTTCAATCTTTTATTAATTTTCACTATTTATGTAATGGTCTTTATTAAATTTTGAATAACTTCATTATTAACTTATTAGGACGTCTAAATCGTAGTTTTCAGAAAAAGAAAATTTCCAAAGGATACTTCCGAAAACCAACAATCGATGGCTTTATCAATTACATCATCCTCTCTATCTATTTTATAAATCGTTTTTGTGGTTAGTGAAATATTCAGTCCTTTCCCAAACTCGATTAATGTTTTGTGCTGAAAATGCAAATTATATGCACTCGTTTCCAATAATTATTAATTCAATAAAAACGCTTTCAAAACAAACCAATTTCACACTTAAATGAAACCTATCAACGTATTGTTTCAAACAATGTGTGACATATGTATTTGTAACAATGTTTCAACAATTTCGCAACTGGAACGGAACCATTAGATATTAAATATGACTTTTGTAATCATTTAATATCAATATATATATATATATTATTATATATATATATATATATATAGTTAAATAAAGAAATGTAATCATATTTATCACAAAAAAATATTTCTGTTATAAAAAATAAATTTCGATAAATTTAATTTAGTGTAAGTGCATTGTTGAATATATACAACATTTATTAAAAATTGTTCACATCTATTTCACTTTAACGTCGTATTTATCACAACAATCTATCTATCTATATATATATATATATATATATATATATATAGAGAGAGAGAGAGAGAGAGAGAGAGAGAGAGAGTTTTCCAATAAGCGCTTCAGAAGTTTAAATAGAAATAAAATAAAAAGTATTTAATTATTTATTTATTTATTTATTTCATTTCTAAGCATATTCTATGGCATTAATGATGGAATACAATTTCATTCATGTGACCACCACGATTTCTTTTAGTTCAATACATTCATTTAGTCCAATTTTTAGTCTTTCACATAATTGTAGTCCAATTTCATGAATTGCACGTTCAATGTTTATTTTCAATGCTTCTCTTGTTTGTGGTTTATCAGCATAAATCAATGATTTCACATAATCACCACAAAAAAATCTAATAGAATTAGATCACATGATTCCAGAAGCCAATTGATGGGTCAATTTCATAAAATAATGGACTTAATAAACTTTTGTTTCAATAAGTCTATTGTTTTCGTAGATGTTTATGGCACGTAGCACCATCCTGTTGAAACCACATATCGTGAAAACCATTTTAAATCATTTTTGGAAAAAAAACATTAATTATGGTTCGGTAAAACACTCCATTTACTGTAACGTGATCTCTAGCTTCATTTTGAAATTTTCACTAACAGAAGCAATATTGGCCTTATTTTTTGCATTTCTTAGTCTTACAGGCACTGCTGTATCATGTAAAATATTTTTTTTTTCAAATTTTTCAACAATTCAATAAATGGCACCTTCACTTGGACGATTGTGTTAAGTTTCACGAAGCGCACGATAAGTTTTACAAACTGAACATTGATTTTTATAAGTTTTTATAATTTCCAAGCGTTGCTGAAGTGTTAAACGTTCCATAATAATATGCCAAACTATATTGACTTGAAATGTCAAAATTAGCTCAAAAAATCAAACATGGCTGCCACCAGCTATCAATGTTCTGACATTCTTATTGGAAAACACTATATATATATATATATATATATATTTGTATGTATGTATATATATATATATATATGTATGTATATATATATATATAGATGACAAAAATGAGACTAAAGGATAATAAATAATAATAAAAATGTAAATATAAGTCTAAACTCTTTAGTCTCATTTAAGCCACCCCAATTTAATACAGTGATTCAATATCTGCATATAATTTTCTAATACAAATACTAAAATGAAATAACCTCTCTCTCTCTCTCTCTCTCTATATATATATATATATATATATATATATATATATATATAAATATATATACATATATATAAAGATATAAGTGTGTATATACACAGATGGTGTGAAAAATCGTAACGTAAAAAGAACGTAATACAAACAGGAATAAGCAATGCAATGCGAATGTGTGAAAGTTATGAAAACTCATTTCTATTAATGGAAGAAAATATCAAGCAGAAAATATATCTTAATCCCACATTGCCACGCGACAATTCCGGTCCACACGCACGGACTACTTCATATCCCGGTCACATAACTCAATCGAGAACAATGTTCGATTTCGATGAATTATTATTTAGTGGAATGGGACTTGCTTCTCACATACGGAGACAATGGTTTGACGGTAGTGGTGCATACAAAATTCACCACATGACCCGCGTATTCGTCGAGAAACCATCTTGTTTTAATTATACGTTTCGTGATGGTGCAATCAATTTCAATTTTAAGTGCTTTGCGTATAAGCAATTATTTTCACTAATTGACTTGAATGTCCGCTGTCGCGGATAAAAAAATTTGGTATTTCATTGATCCAATATCTCGTTTAGTATTCGATACAAATGAATTGTTGCGGTCGGTTGAAATCGATGAAACCAAAAATTAAATAACTGTTACATATATTCACGTCCCCTGATATACACTGATATTTTACTGAACATTAATTCTAGTTAAATAACAAAAGCAATATTTATTTTAATTAATATTTTTACGCTGATGTGAAAATAACAAAATATTCAACATTTTCAAAATACTTTTTCAAATCAACTCAACCACGCGTAAGACATGACATGTTCACAGTAAAAAAATAAAAAAAAACGCACTGAATCTATACATATCCAATTCGTGTTCGATCCAAGTTTTTCATTAACGGAACAGTGAACATAAAAGAAGAAAGTCAACTTGACAGTTGACGTCTGGAGACTTGAATAAGATTTGTAAAAAAACGCGTTAATTGACAATTCTATAGTATAGTTGGATTTGAAAAAGACCGGAAATTAGAATTTTCTTACCTTAGTGAATTTTATAGCTTTTTAAATATACTTGGTTTTGGTATTCACATTTTGAATGAAAACAATTGTATCCAACAGAAATGAAAATTAATTTAACAAACAAAATATATATAAAAAAAGTATTTTAAACAATCTTTTCTAATACAAGTGTAATATAAAAAATATACTTATATTTTAATCTATATATTAAATACTATATTATATTTATTTCTTAACATTATAGTTTTATATATTTTTCTTAAATACTTGACATTTTTTTAAATTGTTTTTTTTATAAAATATGAATAATTATTAAAAATTTTCATTTCAACTATAAAATTTTAATAATTGAATTATCTTAAAGTAAATTACTATCGATTCTTATTTTTTATCTAAAATTATTATTTTAAATAAGAAATAACTTGGAAAATATTACATAAATATCATTTTTTTATATTTTTTGTTTTTATAAATCTCTTTTTTCACTTGTAATTAGTTGTTTACAAAGAAAACAAAAAAAATCTCTTTACTATTTTATATTTTCATTAAACTAATAGTTTTATTCGCCATTGTAATATTTTTTTATGATTTAAATTTTAGATAAACTGTTATTAATATCTGAACATACTGGGTTGTATTTCTATGTATTAATGTCTTTTTGTAGAATATTTTTATTACACAATATAAATTAACAGATATGAAAAGCATAAAATTGTTAAATATATACAAATAAAAATTACACATCTATAAAATAGCGCACCTGCGTACTGCATTACCGTTAGGAGAGTTAATGATGAGTGAAATTTCTAAAGATATATACCTTTGTTAGTCTCTGAGGACGCCTGTATTAGTCATTTAATTAAATAGGGAAAAAGGTAGTAAAATCCAGGTCGTAAATGAACTGATTTCATTATCAATGGTTACAAAGTTGCTCATGAATCTCCAACCTTTCTCTTAACGAATTATCGTAAAACAAACGGATGTGTAGTAGTTTTATGTTCTATGGCATGGCTCAAAATTAAACTTCTCAAACCGCAACGAAGGAGTAAAGACATGGCGTGAAGTCGCGGTTTCACACGCCACTAATCGCGCACCGGTTGGCTACGAGTAATTCCGTAACGCGCACCGCGGAGGTCTTCCCCACCATCTTACTATACTACTGCTGCTGTATCTTGTGCAGCGATCTGCCTCGCAAAAAAAATATATCACGACGATTATGTCACAAAACTTTAATCGTATATCACGAACGCTGCAGCAAAAGTTTTTTTTTCAACAACTGACATTTTCACGAAAGAGGTTTTGTAAGTGATAAAACGGTCTCTAGTGGTAACGCCGTTAATTAATTGATCTCGGTTTTGACAGCGTAAAAGTAGATCGGCGTTAAAGTTGAACAATAGATCGAAAACGAAGTCGATTACGTGCAATATTGGAAATAATCTTTTGATTTCATTGACGAAGACAGTAATTCACGACTGTCAATGATTAAACATAAAAGCGATAAAATAAATCGAAAACTATTGTTCTCAAAGTTCAATTAATACATTTAATTGACACGAAAGTAAACAGCAAATATTAAACTTATACATTTATAACATTCTTTAACAATTTTGTTTTTAGTAGAATCTTGAAAATAATATATAAATATAGTATTTTTTTTCTTGGATAGAACATAAAAAATGAATAAATATTACAAAACTCTTTGTCCTTCTTTTAATCTATAAATATATTTCTATAAAACTTTCGAAAATAAACATTATTCAAAACTGTATTAAGAAACTTTTATCAAATTTCATAATTATAATTTAAACAGATCTGTTATAAAATTTATCTTATATATATATATAATATATAAAAAAAATAATAACTCTTGCACAAAATATGTGTATAATACAACAAGAATACTTTTCTTAAACTGAATCAACTGTACTGAAATAGTTTGGCTCTTAAATGAATCGTTTTAAACGCCAAAACAAATTGACACAGCACTGACCGTAGAATTGTCTTTTACGACGACACTGAACAACTATAACTTCCAAAACTCGACCTCTTGAAAACTCACACCCGCAAAAACTTGGAAAATACCACCCTTGAAAGCGGCCACGATATAACTTGTCCGTGCAATGCCTGTCTTCCACTGTGCCTCCTCTCTTGCGTCGCCCAACAGGCAACAATCCAGTACCTCCATTATGAATGGGATTTTAATTGGACGTCTATATCCTGCACGTACCCAAACGAAAAAATGTGTTATACACGTCATGCGATTCTATATAAATTGTCAGTAATGTTGGAAGTTTTAACATTTTCACATAATAGCTTGTTTAATTTTTCAATCGATACAGCTGAATTTCTATTTTTATTTTTAAATATTATGAAAAAAGAAATTAAAACAATCAACGGGTAAAAGATACATTTTTTTTTATTTAAAATAACTTCTATTAACTTGAAAATTCATTTAATGTTATTCAATTACAAAATATACACTCAAAACTAAATAATTAAAGAACTACTGATTATTTTTTTATACTATACAATATAATTTTTAAAAATATAAATAACAAAGATACAACACGAGAATAAATACAATTGAAAAAAAGATTTTTTTTAGAGAAACAAATTTATTTTGACATTTTCTTTTTTTACTTAAATTTACAAATAACAAATAAGCTTGTACATCGACTTTATGTTATATATATATATATATATATATATATATATATATATATAGATAGATAGATGTGTGTATGCATGTATGTATATATGTATATGTATCATGTGAACATTTTTACGTTATAAAAAAGTAATAATAAAATTCAATAAAACATACTCGTCTTTTAAATAAGTAGTCGTTTAAAAATATTATATTGCAACATAAAAAAACGTACTGAAAACGAGTGTAATAAAAGAAAGATATTTTTACATAAACAACAAACAGTGAAGCACCGTATCACATCAAATTTATCGCCAGTATAATACAATAAGCCATATAATCGTATTTTAAACATCTTCAATTGACACATTTTCAAATCAAATCGTTCAGTCTGGCACCACATATGTTTAATTTTTTATTATAGACATTGATACGTTTAATACATTGACATGTTAGTTTAAAACAAACATTCTTTGATTTTAAAAAAATAAATATATAATAAAGAACAATTTTAATAAGAAACATAAATCAAAAATTTTCTTAAAAAACTGAATACAAAAATCTATGTATAAATAACTTATATTTAAGTTTGGATATAAAATTAAGTTATACATACTAATAATAGAGTTATATGTTTTGGTAAATATCTGAATTTTATTCTTAATAAAATATATATTCCAAAATAAAATCATTGAGTAAATAATATAGAACTATTATAATTCATTTATTTAAGTAATTAATTAACTAAAATTTTAAAAAATGACAAAACATAAATACTTGAAAAATATTCTCATATATAATTGCTGCATATAACAGATGCAACAATTAAATATATAAATAAATAAATTTTAAAAATATTGCAATACTTAAAAATATTTTTAATTGCTACATATGAAAAAAGTAAAATTAAATAATATTTTTAATTTCTAAGATATGAAACAAGTTAAATTAGTTAAAAATAATTCTGTAATATATTAAAACATTGACAATTTCAATATATTTAATTTCAATATTTTTATAATCGCTATTCATGAATTTACCTATTGAAATATTTAATGGCATATCCAAAAAAATTAACAGTACTTTTTTATTATATAATAATATCATTTTGTATCTTTTTATTAAGATCTTTTTTTAATTGTTTATTAAATTATAAAAAATGTTATATGTTTATTCTTATTTCAGCAACATTATTTTTTTATCTAATTGACATAATTATTTTTAAAATGAATACTTTATATTAAAAACGCCTAAATCGCTAACTTTTCGTCATCTTTAATTACTAAACAAAAAATATATGAAAACAGTAATAACATACTTATAACATGTTGCGAATTGCATAAAAAAATGATACATTAAATCATTTTGTAATGTTCTATTTATGATTTTCTTTTTTTAAATAATATCATATATCAGATTATAAAAAATAAAAGATATAAATAGAAAATGTTCTATTATTCTTTTCAATTTATTTTCCATATAAAAAATTACACATGTTACACAATTCAACGCTGAGCACATAAACCTCATTTCTTATCTTATATTATTAACATTATATTGAAAATCCTACAAAAATTCTAAAAGATATAATATAGAAGCCTTAGAACATCTATTGATAAAAATAAATTGTTATTTTTATATAAAATGATCTCTATATATGAATATTATTAAACGTATTATAGGAAACGAATTTGATTTTTATATTTGTATTTATGGAATATATGTATCTATTGTAAAAATATGCATAAAAGTTCGTTAAGTTGTCTCAGTTCTCGACATAAACCTATTTGATATTGTTAGAACAAAATTTCACTGGAAATAAATAATCAATTTTTATGATACCCATTTGCATTTTATGGCACAGTGTTTTATTTAACGTTACAAATCAATTCAAAATAATCACAGTGTATAAAATTGTAAAACTACAAAAATACTACAGCTAATAATTACATTTATATCCACATTCCGCAACATGTTTAATTTATTTTCTTGTATTTGAAAACCGAAATTGGTCTACAACTTAAAAAATGTACATTTATTGATAACGTTTTCACTTGATTACAAATACATTCTAGTATATGCAAAGAGACGATTGATATGCAAATGTAAAAAAGTACTGTTTGTGAAATTATCTTTAACCGTATCGCACAAGTTAATGTGGAAAACAAATATAAATATTTTTTTAAAAAAAAAACTGTTATTTGCTTGATGGATTATATTACTTTAACAAAAAATGTTTGAACTTACAGTTGCGTGCAACTTTTTAAAATAGTTTTGATTATCAACATAGTACGAAATTACTATAAAGTAAAATTATATACACCTGATCTTGATTGTGATAACAAAGATGGATTGTAAAGGTCAATATTGTAAGTTGGCTATATAATAATAAACGCGATTAAATAAAATGATAATTTACTGCGTATTCATAAGTAACCCTTTTTATATCAAAAACTTATTTAAGAATTTTATTTAACTACATATAATTCTCCCAATTAACAACTATATTTGTATTGAACGAAATAAATATCAATTTTCTTTATTTTTATTTTAGATGTATTCTCTTGAAAAATCTGTCGAACCAATGTTATTTTATAAATATTCTTAAAAATATATTTCAACTTTTTGTATACGAGGTCAGACAATTAAGTAATGCGACCGATTTTTTTTCTCGGCCTGTAGTAACACTGCGAACCTGTAACTCCGCCACCGTAATAGCAGATCCCTACTCTCTCGATTGAGACCTTGACCACCCTCGTACGATCATTTCTTCGCCAGCTGTTTAGTGTTTTGTAACAACGCGCGAGTAGTGCATGTCACGAAAATGGAACAGAGAAATTGAATGAACATCGCTCAAGATTGTCTCGAGCAGGTTGAAAGTGATCCTACTCTTCTCGATCGAGTTATTACTGGTGATGAAAGTTGGTTCTTTCAATATGACCCCGAAACTAAACGACAAAGCCAACAGTGGCTGTCCCCTGGAGCACCAAGGCCAAAGAAGGCGAGAATGAGCAAGTCCAAAGTGAAAACCATGTTGATTTGCTTCTTCGACAGCAAAGGGGTGGTTCACAAAGAGTTCGTACCACCTGGACAAACCGTAAATCAAGTATTCTACCGCAATGTGCTCGAAAAATTACGAAAAAGGGTGCTCAGAGTGCGTCCAGAGATCGCGAAGACTTGGATTCTGCATCACGACAATGCTCCCTGTCACAGTGCGTTCAGTGTCTCTCAGTTTTTGGCGTCTAAAGGCATCGCAACGTTACCACAACCGCCCTATTCACCGGACATGTCACCCTGCGACTTTTTCCTATTCCCCCATATGAAAAAATTCGTCAAAGGTCGACATTTTGACTCCGTTGAAGATATCCAAGAATCTGTGACGAGGGTACTCGGAGAGGTCCCACAAGAAGTGTTCCAGAATTGTTACGAAAACTGGAAAACTCGCTGGAATAAGTGTATAGATGCGGGAGGGGACTACTTTGAAGGGGATCGCAGCGATGTACCTTAATTTTTAAATATACTCGATTTTTGAATTTTGTCACATTACTTAATTGTCTGACCTCGTATAGTAAAAATATTAATACACTTTTAAATTACATTTATCAAAAATTCAAATTTAATAAAATTAAATATATATATATATATATATATATATATACATATGTATGTATGTGTAGTCATTAAAAGGTATTAAAGTATAGGCAAGATTAAATAATGGCCATTTCCTTACAGTTTGTGTATCTTAATTACATCCACCTTTGCACTTAAATTTTAATAAAAGTACTCTATTGTAATTCTCTGACGTTGTATACAAGCATACGTTACTCGTGCAAAACAAATCGTCGGCATTCAAACGCAGTTTCCGTAAGTATCGTGTAACAATTTGCCATGATGAGTTTCGGTAAATAGATGATGATGCCGTGCGGTGAAAGAAATAATGTTTTTTGGCTCTTCCTCGAACATTTGATTGATGAAAAAATAAATATCGACACAAGAATGCTCACCGAAAAGTAATAATTTAGACCTTTACCGCTCAACGGAAAATAATGATAGCATTTTGTACGTTCTTGAATAATCCGTACATTTTGCAACAATTTATCTGTTTGTTTTCCAATACGGGCAAATAATTTATTCATTTCTGTGTCGCTAATAAAATATTTTGCTAATAAATAATTGTATAATAAATTCTTTGAAATTTTAATAATATTAATTATAAATTGACTACAACGTAAATATTAAATACTTTATTAGCCTGTTTCGTACAACTGAACATTTATTTGAATTTTAAGTATAGTACTTCAATTTATAATCCATTACAATCAATTATAAAACAACTGTTAAAATCATTTCATTTTTGCTGAATTCTCTTATTAATATTATTATATTTGTATGTGAATTCATATTTAAATATTTAATTTATTTTGAAAACCCATTACATCGATTATTAAATTGTATACGAGGATCGTTTGATAAGTATGGTAAAAAAGTAAAAAAAACTAAATTGAAAAATTTAATTAAATTAAACAATAAATAAATTTACCATACTTATCAAACGACCCTCGTAGACAATTAAATATTTTTTAATTAGATATTTTCATCATATAAATTAAACCCAGTTCTCTAACTTTCCACATTTCTAACAAATTATTTTACAATTTATTTTTATAGAAATAATGATTTAATTATGCAATATTTATGACATTTTTTGAAGTATTCTTTTATAAATTACTTATGTGTCTCAGTTTTCTATACAATATAAGTTTTTTCCATACACACAATATATATATATATATATATATGTGTGTGTGTGTGTATTTTAGAGAGAGAGAGAGAGATAATGTATAGTTTTTTCACTATCTATTTAATCTCATATTCATATTGTTTCTTTATAACTATATTTATATTCCTCAAATTTTATATGTGAACGTTATAAAAGTACTTTAATATAAATGTATCACATTTTTTTTAATTTTATAGATATTAAGAATTATATAAAAAATATGTTATAATCAACATTATTATATAGTATATATATACACACACACACACACACACATATATATATATATATATAAATATACATACATATGTGTGTATGTGTTATTGATATGTTACTCGTTAAAAATTGAAATTAAATTCTCAAGTGGGCACTTTTATTTTTATACGCCATTTATGTCATTTTTTGTAATAAATATAACCATTAAAAATACTGAACGATATAAAAAAGTATGTTAATTTTTTAGATACATTTATAAACATCCATTAAAACATATAACACGTACAGAGGATTATATATGTATGTGTATGTATATATATATATATATATATATATATATATATATATATATATATATATATATATACACATTTTGTTATTAGCAACTTTCAACATTAATTAAACCACATATCAAAAAATAACACGTTTTTTGAAATAATTGTTAAAAAAATAAAAACTGACATTTGTAAATAAAATTTAACTGTAATAAATTATTGAACAGTTTGATAAAGAATAGTTTGTAGTATTTGGGGTAGTATTTCATTAATAAAACATAATTAATTTTAATGTCAAAATATGACTTCATTTGTAAACAATTATGTTTATATCATATATACATGTATTTTATATATGCATACGTTTCATACATACATACATTTCAAAGCTTTAAAACGTTTTATTAATTGCTTATACTTTAATATACATTAATACTATATATATATATATATATATATATATATATATATATATATATGTGTATATATATATACACATTGTTTACAATTATTTCTATTTAAACTGAAATTTTTGATATATCTATTAATTTAAATGATTTGTAAAATATTATTTGATATGCACATATGTACAAATAATATAATATTTAACTATATACAAACAATGCACATACATATACTTATATATATATGTATATATATATATATATATATATATATATATATATATACATGTAAGCATAAACGCGATAGCAACATTTAACAGAATAGATCAAAACTCTCCAATACCAAAACGAACGCCCAATCTCAAAAAAGTACTAATTGATAAAAATTGCCCAAAAAAACCAACTACGCAAAAAGTATCCAGAAATATGGCAATGGGAAAAAATGAAATCATATCATTTCTCATGTACTATCGTCGAAACAAAACACCACGTAAATCTTATAATCTCCTTGTCATATAAATACTCATCAATCAATCAGGTCATAATCAGTCATCTGTTTAGTTGCGTGTGCACATAAAATATTTGCAATAGCCTATGCTGGGCTTCGGAACCGCCTATTGCAGTATTCATTTTCACCTCTTCCTCGCATCTGTTCTCCCGGTCCATCGATCACGCTATCAGTCTCTTGATTGGTTTCAGCGTCCGGGAAAAATTTTGCGGTTTTACACAGACTTGTAGTTAAAAACGCACTAAATTTATATGTGCGGACGTATGTATACGCCCATAGTTACCATATATATATATATATATATATATATATAACAAGTGTACAAAGGCACTAATTACAAATACATGTTTTATCAACAGATACTAAATAATTACAATAATTTTTTGTCGATTTATAGTCATATTAACCCTTTAACTGTTTAATTTTGTTTCGAAAAACTTTTTCTGCCTGCTTAATTATTTTCCAGCGAAGACGAGTATACTCGACATAAACAGAGTAAAATGTTTCTGCCTATAAAAGTAGGCAAATATGATTAAAAATCAAAAGTTGCGTGTTGGTTTTTTAGAAAATATATATTTTTATTTATAAATATATATTTTATAAATATATATTTTTTAGAAAATATACAAGCTATTGTGTATTAAAATAAATAAGGTTGCCAGACTAACGAATATTCTAAAATGTACATTTTTAAAAAGATCTTTATTTTCCCTTTTTCAGGGAAAAAAAATACAGTTGATTCGTTTAATAATAATACGAATGCGATTTTTTTTATCTTCACGACGAGTATACTCGACATTATGCGAAAAATTTTCGTTTCGCTCTGACGAGTATACTCGACATAAACAGTTAAAGGGTTAAATACGACTAACATTCATTTAAAATTATTAAACTGAAAGACAATATTCCATTACAAATAAATTTAAATATTAATATAAATACATTGACTAATTTCTTATTTAATTATGTTTTAAAATGAAATAATATAAACATACAATTGAACGAAAAGTAAACTTAAGTTACAAATGTAATAAATGAAAAGCGTTTAAAATCAAGGGAAGAAAATCAATTAATAGACAACAAAATATATTACTTAAAAATCGAAAAATATAAAGAGGATAAAAAATTAATAAATGAGATAAAAACAACTTTAAGAAAGTTATAAAAAATATGAAAAATAAAAGACAAGAGACTTTGAGAAGTTTTTAGAAATTCCAAAAAGTTTTTTATCTAATACTGAATAGTTACAGTTAAAACACAATTATCTATTAATTAAAATTAGATCAGTTTAAAAATAAATATATTTTATAAAATTATTTCAAAATAATAGCAAATATATTTATTTGTATTTATTATATTGTACTAATGATTATCCAATGAATAATTTCAAAAAACAATCATAGGTATGTAACAACAATAATATTATTTTTTTCTCAAACTCATGCATTATACAATCTTATTATTTTTTTATTTATTGTCTATTTCACTATTTTTTAAAGATATATGTTTACACTCCATGGAATTAAACCAAAGTGAAAATTCATAATTAATACAAAATAATGAAAAATATAGTATATTTATATAATGATCTAATAAAACCATTACTTTTTAATGATATTAAAATATTTTTTAACATGAAGTAATAAAAAAAATTTAATAAAAATTACATATCTAGTTTTAATAAAATAAATGCACTTTAAGTAATGTACTTATGTTTTTCATTTTGATAAATATGTATTTATTTATTCTTATTAATTATTAATGTTTATTTTCATTAAAGAAATACTAAGAAAACACTTTTAAAAATGTTAATACTGTAAAATATTAAATCTAAATTATTCTATTAAAACAATGTCTTTGATTTTTTTAAACAAAATAATAAGCACGTTAATTAATTTCTAGAATAAATATTTTTTCAATTCATATTTAAATTAGGTATATCACAAATAGTTTTAATGATTATAAGAAAAGGAATAAACAAGTAGTGTAGAAAATGTTTTCAATTATTCAAATTATATACAATTTCTTTAATACAAGAACAACGTCCGCGAATAAAAACAGCGTACTAATAAAGTTATATATTGTTTTCGCAAATGCCAAATTGGAACTTAGAATTCTGTTCACAAAATAGAAATCTATGTGCAAACTATTCGTTTTCAATATATTTCACTAACACCTACAGTTTGTAAGGGTAGCGAGAAGTGTTACACGTATAGGTGAATATACATCGCCATCGATTCGTTCGCTTAGCGTCCAGTTCAGAACCGAAACCACACGTTGCAAGAAGATGAATTTGAATTCGCTAGAACCGATGTTAATGCACGCTTCTACGTTCTCGTTCGACGAAGAGGATTACGCATTCGTGTGCCTAAACACACAGGCAATTTCCCTACAGCGCTACCGACCACCATTCCACAAGGGAGTGAATATAGTAAACGGAAAGCAATCTCATATATAATCGAATGTTTTCAAACGGTATCGATTCGGTATTTTGTGGAACGATCCGTATTTGTAAGTAGCGATTGACTAAAGACTTATACAATTGAAAAATATTTGTTGTGATATCAGGATCGTACGTATTTTGTAACTGTGGTAGTAAATAAATACACTTTTCGAATTTTAGAAAAACACATTAAAAGAATTGAAGTTTTTAAGGATTTCTTAATAGAAAATTTATCATAAGTTATTTGCCTTAAAAAAAATACAACGATATTTGATATTTATTTAAAAATTAATTAAATAAAAATTAAAATAACAATGAAAAATAAAATTAACATAATTTGTACTTGTGGAAATAAATCAATGAAATAAAAATATATAAAAATCACTGAATAAGAAATAAACGAAATAAAAGAGTGAGTTTTTCATCGATATAGAAATTTTTTTCTAACTAGTATTATTAACACAAAATGAATAAATTCAAACATATCAAATCAACATATATATATATATATATATATATATATATATATATATATATAAATTATTTCTTTATGTAAATCTACTGAGAAAAAAAATGTTAAAACTGAGTTTTCACTAAATCCGTTACAGAATATGAAGCATTTCTGACATTTCACTATTATGCTGTTTGTTCTGCGATTTTTTACATTTATTCTAGTATACACATCAGGCAGATAGTATTTGGTATAAATCATAACTAAAACAAATGTACATAGTAACTCAATCCTAACAAATTTAAATGAAAAATGTTTCAAAATTACAAAATACAGAATCTGTATTAACACTGATATTTTAGTTATTGACATTTACTTTTTACTAACACCCGTATATTTTCAGACATGAAACTCGGTTCTGATATATGATACATTCAATACAAAAAGATATATTTTATATCAAGTTTGTAAAATATATTAATTGTAAAACAAAATATTCAATTAATTTTACTTAATACAACGTACAACAAGTAAAATAGGACGGAGATTTAAACTAAAACCATTTACGTTTATTCAAAAAATAAATATTAACTTCAGTTGCTCTATTATTTCAATTTTTCAAAAGTTTTATTTTTGATAAAATATATCAAATATAATCTATAGAACTAAATGAGACTTATTTATTTTAAAACTAATATTCTCTCTCTCTTTCTCTCTCTATATATATATAAATATATATATATATTATATATATATAAATATATATGTGTGGGTGTGTTTAATTTTTTTTAATAAACGATATAAATATCTTGAATACATTAAAAAATATGTTTAAATAAAATATAACAAATTTTCATCAGACTATATACTTATTTGAATTAAATTATCAAAAATTATATTATATAAATTAACAAAAATGAAAAACATTAAATAAATATAAAAAATAGATTTTGTATTTTCTACTATTTATTTAAAATAAATTTTAAAACATACATTTTATTAAAGTATGATATTTAATAAAATATAAATTACAACATATATGCAAATTTTGACTTCAACTACATATGTATATTAAATATTTACCTAAAAAAAAATCTGCAGTTCGTATGTGTAGAATAAAAATTTACTCGTCAAATTTTTGAACACAAAATTATATATTTTTTTAATTAGAATTTAAATATAATTATAAAATATTTCATTCAATACGTACTTTTAGAAACGAGTAACGTTTAAAAAATAAACCAAAATGTTTTTTATACTCTCGTGCAAATTAAGTATTCAAAAAATGACATCAATCGATAAACTATATAAACCACTCAGTAATTATGAACTTGAATAATTTCACCGCTATTTATTACGCACATAAATTAAAATTCCATATGGGTGTAAAAATACTGTAACATGTTACATTTTTTTTTGTTTTCATGAATTCATTTGCTTGAAAATATTTCTATACACATGAATTTGTAAAAGTACTTCCATCCAAATTTATATTTATTACAATTTTAAAATACTATCTTTATAATTATAGAAATATACATAGCTTCTACAAATATATAAATAAAAGTCAATGTTCGATATACAAAAATAACACTTACGTCTGCAAATCGATAAATCTTGAGTGTGTATCAGCTGAAGATGAAAAACGTGTCATTCGTGTACAACCGAATTCTATTCGCGGGATAAATTAGTTTTGGTGTCCCGAATGCCTAAAGACGCGAGTAACCGGGTGAATATCGTCTTGAATTGCTACTACCCACTGTGTTATTTGGATCGGAATGAGAGAATCGGTGGTAGGTGGTTGATTAGGGATCAAGAGGGACTGCATGGAACGAGGACGTAAACGGAGTAGAGTATAGTAGACGAGTAAGAGCTCGTCGTTAATATCGACTCACGCAGCCGCTCTCTATTTTGGGATCGCATTCGTTGTTTACTCAATTTGGTTTTCAGAATGTCCGCAGTGGTTCACATCTTTAACACGACAAGCTTAAAGCGAATTAGGATAGCATTGGACGGACATATAATAAATGCGGTATTACAGCTATTGTTTGTAATAGTCGCCCACCAACATTTGAAATTTAATCACGCTGTATTCATTTTGTACACTATTAAACATCTGACTAAAAGTTTACTAAATATTATGACATATTTATAAGTGTTCGTATATAAAGACAAAGAGATCGTAACACAGAAAGAGAGAACGAAACCAATTAAATTAAGTTTTAATATTTAATCAACATTTGTATCTCTCCAAATAAACATTTTCACGAACGTACATATATTTACATCTAACCACAAAACTATATATTCAAATTTACAGTCATATACGAATCTAAATTAACATTCTATCTAACTAGAAATGAAACCTTTGTCTATTAATAAAAATTAAAAGTTGGCATTAAAAAGTTTTTTTTTAATTAAAATAAAAGAAGATTGATTTACCACTACGTACAACCGAAACAAAACATTGTACAAAATTCGAAACATTTCTGAAAACCTCAACTGTATGAAAACCTCAAATCAATTAATTCTGACATTTGTTCTTTATAACCCAACCACAATAAATAAAATGTTAAACGTCAACTATCTTAAATTGTACTTTCTGTTTTCATTATCAAACACCTACGGATTGAAATCTGTATTTTATTGTATACTATATTGGAACTAAATTTAGAGATGGAACTGAAATAGTTTACGAAACTATTTCACCAAAAACCAGTGCATGAATGTTTGCTAGGTAATTGCGATTGTTAACTAATTTCAACCTACAGTTCTTAATAATGACAAACTATTTAATTTAAATGAATATCTACAAACTCTCTCTCTCTCTCTCTCATACACACATACACATATAGACAAACTCACACACATATAAAGGGGCCATCCAAATGTAATACCTAGATTTGATTTTTTTAAAAAAGAAGCAAAAGAAACTATACACATATTTTCCTATACACCACTCTATACACATGTTTATTTTTAATAAAACACAAATCTAGGCATCCCATTTGAATGACCAATTATATATATAAATATATAAAAAAATCTTCTAAGGTCAATTTTACCTTATCGAAATTCGTAAAATATTTATAATTAATAATTCTTAACATTATCAGAAAATCTTTTCTTTCCTTTCCAAACTTATGAATTTTTTTTAACAAAGTCGTATAAAATTTAAAAGTATTTATATGCAACAAAGTTGTTGAAATTACAACATACAAGTTTAATATCTTCAATCGTAATTTTTATCGATATAATTCGTACTTTTAATACCGGCACTGCTAGTAATAGAAACATTTATTTTATGGATAATAAAAATGTTTCTTATTTATGGTCACAGTTTTTCATCGTCACTAAAAATAAAACTATATATTTATAACATTGATATTTATCTAAAACCCCTAACAATGTTTAAGAAAAAACAATACGAAATAAATGCATAACATTTAACAATATTTCACTAACTATAACAGCGAAGTAGTTTTGCTTTCGCAAATATATCATTGTTACCGCAAGCGTATAAATTACAGCATTGTGTAAAAAGTATTACTGTTTACAGTCGTTAGTTTTCAAACGTCTGTATTATTTATATTTATTGCGACGAATACACAATATCTTTAGACTTTCAATTATATCGCAGTGATACTTTATACGTTGCATTGATGTATTGTTAAATTTTATTGTGAATTATTGTTCCGTTTTACTACTTCTACAAAATCGTGTTGTATAAAGTAGCATTTAGCAAATTGATAATTACTGATATGAAATAAAACGAAATATTGAAGATAATCAAAGTTAACTAACTCTACAGGCCAGTTGCAAATTACTTAACAAATCTAGAATTACGAGCTATAATAACGTTCATTATACAAGTAATTTTCAGAACGCTTTATGTTCTTCAATTTCAGAACATAAAGCTCTTCAATTTTGCTGGTAATATAAAATAACCAAATTAACAGAACAAAGTTAATATACAATGTTCGAATAATAAAAATCATTTTATCATTCCATAATGTCACTAAGTGAAATATAAATCATAATACAAACGTTTTATTCAGAAACACAGTAGTAAATTTTATAAATAAAAACATAATATATCAATATATTTATATTTATCAAATATAATATATATATATATATATATATATATATATATATATATTGGAATAAATATAAACATTGAAATATTTATATAAATATATTAATATATAGGTTACCCAAATAAGACTGGATGATTTAGACATACATTTACTTACTTACTATCATTTACTATCCTTCAATCTCATTTGAACCGTATATATATATATATATATATATATATATATATATATATATATATATATATTAATAAAAATATATTTTGCACATAAATGAGTACGTACTATACATATAAAAGACAAACCATGATTTTTTTAATATAATTTTTATTAATTTATAAAAATATGTACAATGTATATATATATATATATATATATATATATATATATATATATATATATACATGTACTACTGTCTACTCAACTATATTTTTTCTGAAATTATTGTTTGATATACACAATAAATTAGTTTAAAAACAAACATAAACATCTATACCTATTATAAAAAATGAGTTCGTTGCTGAACATAAAGTTGTATCATAAAAAGGATGTATAAATTTCAAACTAAAGGTTCTTTAAACGGCAGTTCGTTAACGAGCACTCGATTAACTTCTCACTATTAAACTTACATGTACATTGACAATGTCTATTAAAGCAAAATAGCTAAAAAGGTATTAGAACTCTTTACTTATTAACTATCAGATTGCGTTTGTTATTTTTTTAATTAATGATTGTAATTAAAGTGCCTTAGAAACACATTTTCGTGTAAAGTTTGTTTTTATTAGTTAAAGAGTGAACAATTAACTTGAATGCAAGTAAATACTTAAATATATATATATATATATATATATATATATATATATATATATATTGCAATTTTTCTCATCTTTCTACTTGTTTTAGTTTAAAAGATGTATATTTCATTTCATCTTTCTAATAAAATAAAAATGTAAATTTTAAAAATATAATTATTTTAATTCTCGTGTATTTTTTTAAAAAAATAAACTTAAAATAATTTCATAAGACTTCATATTTAATAAAAATATTAATAAATATTTTTTTTATTTTCATCCAATATTCTCTTTTTGATTAAAAAATATAATAATTTTAATATACATAAATAAAATTATTCTATAGGAATTAAATACTCGCTATACAATTTATTTCTATTAAAGTAAACATTTCAAAATTTGTTTATAATAAAATTTCATTTTACAATCAATAATATCTATAACTAAATATTATTATTTACTTATGAATCTATATATTGTATATTTACAAATGATTAAAGACAATATTTTAAACATACTTATAATAAATAACATTTCTATTTTTTTTAACTTTTTGTTATATGATCCTAAAATCTCATAAAAATTTCGAAAATAAATATTCATGCAAAAATTTAAAAACCCATTGCCAATTGCAAATAAAGCGAATTTAAGATTCCATATAATAAAAAAATTAATAATATAGAGTACAAAGTTATAGAAAAAATAATTTATTTCATTAAAATATTTAAATATGGCAATTAAATTACATTGTACAATATAATAAAATTTGAAATTCCATACATAGCATCCACTCTTTAATTACGTATTAGCTCTCTCTAACGAACATCGCTTTAGTTCATTGCCTTTAATTTTATAGATATTATAACATCTAAGAAGTATTCCTTTATAAAGTATTAGGAAAATTAAATATATAACTTAAACGATTTCTCAAAGCTTTAATTGTAATACAATAAAAGTATTTCAAAATTTTAAATACTTTTATGAAATATAAACTATTTTTTATAAAATATAAACGATTTATGTACATTTATAAGAATTTAATTCAAATATTTAGTATTTAAAATAAATTTCATTGAATACAAAATTCATATCAATAGTTCCTGTAAACATTATTCTTATATAAAACATTAAAAAAAAATCCAATAAATATTTTTTTAGGAAAAATACTTATTCATATTAAAATTATTAAACAAAATTAAATCGTATGTAAATACCAAGAACAGAATATAATAAAAAATCACTTTATCTTATACTGATTAAATTGATTACCTTATGAACAGAAAATATTGTAACATTTCAACACCAATAAAAAACTTTATGCTCAAACCACATTTTCTAATTACACGAACTGAAATTTAGGAAAAAACTTTAATGAACATTATGTGCCGAAAATTTCAAATTTTAATTAATTTACATAAGATCTAACGAACACTCACTATATAATTTTATTATTTACAGTTGAAAACAAAATGACATTTACGTGATTTGGATAGAAGGCAAAACTAATCAGAATTCTGCAAAATTCTCAGAAGTAAACAATAAATTAATTAAAAATGAATAAAAAAAAGTTTTTTTTAATATTTTTTTATATTTGTTAAATTTTACAATATGCGTTTAAAAATACTTTTAATATTTTTCACAATTTTTTATTGAACAGCAATTTTAATACAAAAAAAAATATTCAAAAAAATATCAAAGTTATTCATTTTATAAATATCACAAAATAATAAAGTTTACATAGAAGTTCCACTGTATTATAATTACTTCGTTTACGTACTATTGAGTTTTTTATGATAATTTAAATGAATATGTATAAAAAAATCAACTTGTTTAGGCATATTTACTTGCTATGTGTACGGTTATTTAAATGTGTTGAAGAAAGATTAATTAAATCTTGTAAAATGTAAAATTTTAAGCTGTGAACTCTTAGAACAAAAACGACGAGAAATGGAAATAGCATTATGAACTTGGAGCCGAAGCATTAATTTAAATTATAAAGCAATTTGTTTTGAAATCCGTATCAGAACTTATTCGTACGGATGGATGCTTGACGTTTCCTCAACGTCACAAAGTTGTAGTTACATAAGTTGAGTTTTTTGTAATTATTCATCGATATAAAACCAATTTTTGCTCAATCAGGACTAAATTATGTAAACAATATTTCTTTATAAAAATATTGATATAATATTAACAAACACACTTACATGTATATATATATATATATATATAAATTTCAATTATTTTAAAAAATTAAAATATTTAAAAATTAATACCAATAACTTTTCATCTAAAAAAAACATTCTAAAAATATTAAACCTCTTTTTAAATTCGTTATTTTTATCAGCTATCATCATATTCCTAGAACAAATGATAATTTTATCTCAAATAATTATTCATACACACACACACACACACATATATATATATATATATATGTTTGTGTGTGTGTATATAGAATATTTCCTTAAATAGAACAATGATTGGTAAAAATAAATATCGATTCATCACATACGCTATATAAAAAATTCCAACCCCTTTCATAGTGACATATAATATTTGAACACAGATCAACAACAAGCCTAACGATTGACTTCACTTCACAGTCCATATGACATATCCCCTTTTAAAATTTGCATGAAAAACACAACTTTGCGCTAATTAAATATTTACTCACAACACAAGCACGTGCGATTATTTATAGAAGTACTTGTTAAAATACTAATAATTTTTATAATAACATTTGTTACACATTTATAGATATATTTTATCATATATTACAGCTTGTAGAAAGATAGTTAATATGTATATTGATATTTTTAATATCAATGCATGTAATATTATCAATAATGAAAATATTTTTCTATTTAATAGATAATAATATTTGTAATTTCTATTCACTTATCTTCTCGTAAACCATTGATTTATTTACCAACTTTTTCGTTAGAATTTTTACATGATAAGCATTCTAATTTAAATATTCAATATTTTCCACAAGAAAAGTAACGAGTTTTTCCAGATAGATTTGCAGGATATACTGTATTTTATTAATAGTTTATTTTTAGAAATTTTCAAAAATATAGAATAAAAATTTGAATGATTTTTTTTAAAATTGACTGAAAAATAAATAATAGCGTTTTTTTAAAAAATTACAGACTAGTGACATTCTAAATAAAAGATATATTATATACCAAACAAAATCAATCATTAACATTATTACATATTAAATCCAAAATGCGTACACATATCACATGACATTTTATTATATTCAACATAATCTGTTCAGATCAAAGGAATTATTTTGATTTCAATCAAAATCGCATTAACCGAAATATTCACCAATGCCTTTTGTAAAGTTGAGAACGGCAAATTTCATAAAGGCTGTATGTGTAATGAAAGAACGGCAAGTGAATGAGTGACGACGGGATGCGCGGAGAGGCCGAGGTGAGATTTATGAATAATATATGGAGTAAAGAAGAGAAAATTAGGTGAAGAAGAATGTATTATAGAGAATCTTATGCTCTAAGATTTAAGTGCAAGCGGCGAGCGAGACGCCATACGCCTCTTAGATCATCCAGGGAAGCTTAGGAGCAGATTACTTTCTGACGATAAAATAAACTCCGACGTGCGACGGTGACGTTTTTTTACACATGCGCTCTCTGATATATTGCACGACGATGGGTTTCGATGTTTTCTTTTATATATTGCTGAAATGTGACAAATTGCCTGGTACATGACACTGGTGAAATTTATACATTTCGCTATTATAAAAACACACACAAGCAAGTACTTCAGTATATATATATATATATATATATATATATATATATACATATATATATATATATAGTAAAAGAAATAATAGAGTGGATATATAATAAATAAAATTAGAATTACCATATACTGTTTTTTATCAGATAGGAAAACGCTATATACGAGGGCCGTTTGATCATCAATTAGTAAAAAAAATCTTTAATAAATAAATCACTAACTAAATCCACAAAATCATATCAATACCCGATAATTATTTCTGATTTATTTCACATTTTCATGTCCAATTTTCGTAGTATTTTCAATAAAACTAAATACATAGAAAAATAGTTGTAATAGTTTATAGATTTTTTTTAGATTTTATAAGATTAAAAAAATGAAAAATGATTAGTTATTAGCACAATAAAAGAAATAATAGAGTGGATATATAATAAATAAAATTAGAATTACCATAACTGAAATAATTTCAATTGTACATAAAAAATAATAAAAATAAATCAGTGAAAATATTGGAAAACGCTATATACATGTACAGTATTTTCCAATATTTTCACTGATTTATCTGTATTTTTTTATATGTAAATAAAATTATATCTGTTATGATATATATATATATAGAGAGAGAGAGAGAGAGAGAGAGAGAGAATCATCCAAATGTGACGCCTAAATTTGTGTTTTATTAAAAATAAACGATATACATATTTCCCTATACACATGTTTTTTTTTAATAAAATACAAATCTAAGTGTCACATTTGAATGGCCCTATTTATATTATATAAAAATGGAAAAATTAAATATATAAAAGAAAAAAAATGTTAAAAGCAAAAAATATAATAAATGTAAATATATTAAGATTAACAAGTAATCATAATGATATTCTAAAAATACCAAATGAACAATGTAAAAGAGAAAAATATGTATGACATTAAGAACATATATGTATACATATTTCACAAAAAATAAAAATGAAAGGCAATATATTAAATAAAATTAAGATTTTTGTTGGAATTTTCTAAACTACTCTATTTTTTGTTTTCTTTTTTATAAAGCTTAACATTTCTATTTTATATTCTTTTTTCAAATATATATTTGCATGGAATATTATTTATTTGCAAATCATTTCTAAGTCGTCAGATGGATGCGATTTCTATAGACATTTTATTGTAATTAATTTATACAAATAAAGTTATTTTTAAGTAACTACTTATTTTTTTATACTCATGTTTTTATTTTATTCATGATTTCATTTTACTATTTCCTCAAGGAATATTTTTTATAATTATTTAAAATATAAAAATGTTAGTTTATACTTATTTTTCATCTTTTATTCAATTATTAAAACATACTCGATATATTTTATTTATTTAACATAAATATACCTAATTAAAAATGTATGTATATTAGTCGACACTTATTTTGATTATATTTATTCTAGCCTTTGTATTCTATTTAATGTTAAAAAAAATACAGGTAAATATTTTTCTTTTTCGTTTAAAAAAATATTTTTATGTATGCGAACTGTATTCCACCATCAAAAACGCCACGTCACGTTCAGTCAGAGGTTTCATCAAAAACCAGCAACCACATAAAACTTCATAAAACCACATTTTACATACACCGTTACGATATTCGAAATAACTTGGATATTTTGGTACACGCTGCTACATCTGTACACGCGAACGGAAAGTTGTGGTCACAGCCGGTCCGGCGGCAGTTTCAAAATATTTGGTTAGCCGTTCGAATCCCTTCACGATCACACAGGTTATATAGCTATGAAAACATAAAGGGTGAAACATGATTGCAACTATAATTCGCTTAATTGAATTTACGTCTATCACCGTCGTATGTAAATATATTATACAAAGCGATTCGTTCTCCATTGAAATCAGAAACGACTTTTAGCATTGATCGTATTATATACCAAACAAAATAGATTAAATTTTATTTATAAAGTTTATGTTTTGCGCAAAGTGATTTAAAATATATCCATTCGACGGTGATTAAATAAGTTAAGTACACAAAACATTACACACAAATAAATTAAGTACACAGGATTAACTTTTATAGGACTGTAATGATTAGAATTCACTTTATTTGATACGACAGAGTATCATTAGAAATAAAATAGTTTATAACTACCTTACACAATATAACAAACAATATTAAAACTGACTTAAACCGTCTAATCAATTAAACACAAAATTAACAAAATAATTGCAGATATATATTTAAAAAAAAAACTATTCGGTCCATTTTTAAGAAAGAAATTTGCACAAATAATTCAAATACTAAATATTTTGTCATGCCACTACTTTTTAACAAAATGTATTACAACACACAAGGGAAAACTATATTTTAAAAATGTTTTATATTAAAGTAATTTTTTCATCACAAAAAATAATCTCAATTTTTTATTATCTTTAACAATGATAAATTTCTATATATCTCTATTTTATTATTTTAAAATATTTTTAAATATATATATATATATATATATATATATATATATATATATATATATATAGGATGGCACAAATGAGACTAAAAAATAGTAAATGATAGTAAACAAATAAATATACGTCTAAACCGTTCAGTCTCATTTAGATCACTTTATATATACGTTTGAAAAATATTCAGCATATTCAGTCAATATTAGAAATCTTTTATTTAATTCATATATATATATATATATACGAGGGTTGTTTGATAAGTCCGTGTAAAAATAAAAACTGCTTCATTTTTTTGAATAAATCGTTTTTATTTTTCAACATAGTCTCCTTTTAGGCTTATACACTTCATCCAACGCTGCTCTAGTTTGTTGATCCCTTCCGAATAATAGGATTTGTCCAAGTCTGTAAAATAGTCATTCGTTCCTGCAATCACCTCCTCGTTCGAATAAAATCTTTTTCCCGCGAGCCATTTCTTCATATTAGGGAACAAATAATAGTCCGATGGAGCCAAGTCTGGAGAATAGGGGGGATGTGAAACGATTTGGAACCCTATTTCCATTAGTTTTGCGGCTACAACTGCTGAGGTGTGAGCTGGTGCGTTGTCGTGATGAAAGAGGACTTTTTGTGGGCTAATCGGGGACGTTTTTCTTGCAACTCGGTTTTCAAACGATCCAATAACAATGAATAATATGCACCTGTAATGGTTTTACCCTTTTCCAAATAGTCGATAAAGATTATTCCTTGCGAATCCCAAAAGACAGTCGCCATAACCTTCCCGGCCGAAGGAATTGTCTTCGCCTTTTTCGGAGCAGATTCCCCCTTGATAACCCATTGTTTAGACTGCTCTTTGGTCTCAGGAGTGTAGTGATGTATCCATGTTTCATATACAGTGATGAAACGACGCTTAAAGTCCTGCGGATTTCGCTGAAACAGCTGCAAACCGTTCTTGCAACACTTCACACGACCTCGTTTTTGGTCGATCGCGGCACCCACCTGGCGGATAGCTTTTTCATGTCCAAATGTTGGTGCAAAATATTATGTACCCGTTCACACGAGATGCCTACAGCACTAGTAATCTCACGCACTTTCACTCTTCTGTCATCCATCACCATATCATGGATTTTATCAATGATTTCTGGAGTGGTGGCCTCAACAGGGCGTCCAGAACGTTCAGCGTCTCTTGTGCTCATATGGCCACTCCGAAAATTTTGAAACCACTAATAAACCGCACTAATCGAAGGTACAGAGTCACCATAATGTTTAACAAGCTTCTGTTTAGTCTCCTGAGGCGTTTTGCCTTTAATGAAGTAGTGTTTAATCAACACGCGAAATTCTTTTTCGTCCACTATTTGACAATCACTCTATTTCCTTGATTCCAACGATTGTCAAACACAAAGGAATAGACCGATATGGCTGAAACTTGATGTGTGTTCTTCCAAGAGGTGCTACTAATTAAAAATAACCTCGATATGCACCAGTGGTGCCATCTTTCGGAATTTACACGGACTTATCAAACGGCCCTCGTATATATATATATATATATATATATATATATATATATATAACATGCTACGTTTCTAAAAATCTTAACTAAAAACTTATTTTTTCATTTATTAGCTATTTTAAATATTTATATAAATATTATTTCTGCTCTCTTGCAAAAATTCTTTTCCTTACAAATGATATGTTTTAAATGAAATTTAACTCTTATTTCAATCATATTCTCTCTCTCTATCTCTCTCTCTATCTATATATATATATTGAGAGAGAGAGAGGTATATATATATATATTTATATTCACATCGAAAATTATGTACCGTCCACCCATAGCAATTAATTAAAATGTTAAAATATATTTAAATACTTTGATGTATAAAGAAAAAGAACATTTGATATAAATTTTTATATACAAACATTAAAATATTTATTTATTACGAAATCTTCATACACTTCAAAAATCTTTTTTATACTCCAACAACTCAATACTTACTTCAATGCGACTCTGCCCTGTAAACAAACAGCTATGCTGTTGGTTGCAGACCGAATGTTTTTGTTAATTATCACGAATGTAATTAAGACAGTGACGGCAGATACGGGGCACGTGTAGCTTTTATAGGGTTGAGAATGAGTAGTACAGTTGCTGTTTTGCTACACAAAACGAAGCAGGTATAACGGCTCTATTAAAGCCACATTTATATTTTCTATTACTTTAAATTAAATTTAATTCAACAAATTGCGTGACAACTCTTGCAACATAAACGTTGAACAATATTATATTGTTATGTGTATAATTAAAAATATAATAAACTCGTTACGTCTTTTATTAATTTAGAGGCTTACAAATGTTTATATTTATATATATATATATATATATATATATATATATATATATATATATGTACTTTATATATAATAAGATAAAATATTTTTCAAACAAGAATAAACAATGAAAGAACACTGAATAAGAATCCAATTTTCTTACTACGAAATTATTTCAAGATTTTAAAAATAAGATATATAAAAAGATATTTCTTTTTATACATAACAATCATTTATGGTAAGTCTAAATTTATTTAAATCGTTTAAGCTTTCAAAAATCATTGTCGTGACAAAGAAAGTAATATTAAAGAGAAAGTAAAAATATATCAATATATATAAATATATATATATATATATATATATATATATATATATATACTGTATGTATAAAACATTCAAAAGGAACGAAGAATCATACTTTTGAACGATTATAGGCTCTGAGCCAAATTGCTCTGTCGACTACAAATGCATTAAATCAGAAGGCCAGCGTGAATAGCTTGCCAACTGAAAAGGTGGTGGTTTTCCCTGTCTTTCACTGCAACAGAAATCGTCAGGCGTAATCTGTTTAAAGTGAAATTATTAACGTAATAAAAATATTTATGTCGCTGTTAAGTGAAACTGAGAATGATATTAACTGTTTTACGATACGGATTTTGGTGCAGCGTAATGAAATTTTAGTACTGACAAACAGTATTCATGCTACCATTTGAAAGCTTGTCACCGGCTTCAGTAAAAACGTCAAATATGCTTTAAGTTAATCATCGTCATTACAATACTTTTATTAATCATAGAAATGTGAATAAAATTCAATTCGAATACAATTCTTTATCATTATGTTCACATTTACATAAATGTGTTTTTGATTTACTTTTATGCAAATTTTCTGTTAAATGTGTATTTCATCTAATTTTTGTATCATATATTTTTTCATACCATGTTATTTAATTTTCCGAGCATTTGTATTAAAAATGCATGAAATATTGTCAATTATAAAAATTAAATATCTATAGATAATAAACAATTAAAAATCCCTTGTAAAATAGAAAAAAATAAATAAAAAACTAATTATGATAACAACCTCTATTGAAGTTTGGAATTACATATATATATATAATTATTTCAAAGCTGAAAAAATGAAAATTTTATTCACAAAATTTCTAAAAAATAGATATTGAACCATTACAAAAAAAAACTACATGAAATTTTAAACATTCTGGTTAAATTCAAAACAACCAATTTGAAAATTATATTAAGCCTTTTTCAAATTACGAATACCACTCTCGACGTATTAATAATTTTATCATTGCAAAGTATATTTTCACGAATTCGAATATACGAGGGTTTTTAGAGCACGTACATTTCAACCGATTATACTGTTGTATTTTTAGTCAACGATATAATTATTTAATCATACCTACATCACAACAACGCAACATTGATGCCACGGGGATTCAAACCCACGACATTTCATGATATACACGTATGGTAAACGACTGCACCACACTCAGTTTTGATGCTGGTATTGTAGGATTAGGGTTCAAAAAAACTTGTTAACTGTACCACATATATAAAATTTATATGTGTAAACGCGTATGTAGAATACATATAGAAATATGCATTCAAAAAAAATTAGCCTTCATTTATACATCACACATTTACTGGCACACACATATCTATGTGTGTGTGTGTTTACATGCTTATTTACTTGTATAAATAAAATATAAAAATGAAGGTACCATAACCAAATAATTTAATAGAATTATTATTCAATTAAAAAACATAGCATAAAAAACTAGATAAGCATTTCCACTATATTTTAATTTTTTAATATAAATTATCTGATTATCATCTATATATATAGTTTAAACTTTTTGATAAAATATATCATTCAAATTATAAAATATAGAAATAAATACTCGTAAATTAAAATAGTATTGGGGTATTGACAAAAGTATTTTTAATGTAATAACCAATCGACATAAAATTCGAAAACATTTAGTTAAATTCTAACAAGCATACAAGTTCGTATACAAAACACAGAGCAAACTAAAAAAAAAACAATCTGACTGATTATAAAAAGCTACGTTATAATAAAATCAAAAAGGTCACGCACGAAATCACTAAGAATATAATATCTTTCTTTTTTCTGTAGCCCGATTTTTTTCGATGAATTTATCTACCACATCAAAGCCAACGCTGGCACACCATGGTACGGTGAACCTTGATATATAAAATGGATTAAAAAACTAATTTTCGAAATTACGTGTCGGAGAATCACAGCCAACAGACACGATCATACTGTGCTTTTACTTTATGGTGGTTGCAACAACGAGGCCATCGCTGTTGATTCAGTTAAAAAATGATAGAACGGTTACGAAGGGTATACTATATGGAAACGTTAATCCGTTTTAGGATCATAAAAGTGGCGGATTTCAAAGCGATTCTTCGAAGGTAGTTTTTTTCTAGATAGAATATCTGAAAAGGTACAAAAATAATAAACATTACGAAATTTGAAATTCAACTCCTATCCTTATATATATATATATATATATATATATATATATATATATATATATATATATATATATATATATGTATGTATATATGTATATGTATGTATATATTGATAAAGTTTTTAAATAATTTTAATGAATTTTCAACTATAAAATAAATCAATTTTTATAAAAAAGAATTTATTACATTAAAACATTAATTATTTTGTATCTTCAAGATACTTTATATATTATACATTTTTTTCAAAACGCAATTGATAAATATTATTATTATTATTTGTTCTTATATTGATAAATATTAAATGTATTTGTATAAATATTGATAAATATTATTTGTTCTCCTAATTTTAAATTATTTTATTATTGGTCAATACCTGTATTTTTTTCATTTAGTACAACAGTGCAGTTACAATGACGAATGTACATTTACAACGTGTGTGTTATTTTGTTGAGTGTTATTCTGTATAAATGCATTAAATGAAACATTTAAAACATCTATTATGTACTTTCAGCTTGAACTTCGGTTTTTGTTTCATTTATACTATATTAAACAACAACATAGCAATTACAAATGTTTGAACAAACAGTTAAAAAATTTATTCACTAACAACATTTATACACAATGAAAATTATATTGTGAAACATTTGTAGTATTTAATTATAGAATATTGAAAAAGCAATTAAAAAAGTAGAAATCAACATCAATCGATATAATCTAGTGCTTTACTAGATCATAAAAAATAAATGAAAATAATAACGTAAATAATTACTAAAGTGTAGATTTGCGCTTATCTAGTTTTATATTATGATATAGCGCACAAAAATATCGGCAATGGAAACGATACAAATCATTTTTTTCGATAATGTAGCATTTTTGATGAGCATATTTTGCCAATTTTATGACAATGATTGATAACTCATTGTATTAATATCCCTCAGATAGATTTTTGCCGATTTTGAGGGGTTTTCATAGTGGATAAAGGGAAGTTTTAAATCTGGCTACAATAAATGAAAACACGGCAACTAATTTTATCACACAAATAAATAAACATAGCGTGGATGTAAACTTTAAAATAGTCATGTATAATTATAGTGTACACAAAAGTATATAAATATGGAAAAATCGATTTTGCACTAATAATTTACCCGGTTTTCAATCTATAGTATATTTAAAATTTTAATTTTAATTTGATTTTAAATTATTTACATGCATATATAGTTTTAGTAGCAATTTAATATTTTCATTTAAAAATTTCACATGATGTTTTATCAGATAATTATTTTTTTAATATAATTGAAAATTTTATGTCTATAATTTATTGTATGCTAGACATGATACAATAACTAAATATATAATAAATAAATTCTTTCCTTACAAATGTTATCAAACACAATATTATATATATATATATATATGTGTGTGTGTGTGTGTGTGTGTGTGAGTGTGTGAATATATATATAATATGTATGTATGTATAAATTCAAACTTGTCATAAAATTAAGAAACAAATAAATAAATTAAACATCGTACACGAACAACACGTATGATGATCCTTATTATTCGATTAAAACTTTTCAAAAAGTGAATCCCATAGTACGACGTTGAAATCCTGTTATAACATTTCCATCACTTGATATCATCAGTGTGGTGGTGATAGTATTAGAAGAGTTTCAACTAGTTAAGCCGTTTGGTTCAGTAACCGCCTGACCTGCCACGATCGAATGTGCAGTCCCAGCAACGTCTCATACTCCACATCGCGCGTACTTAACCACAGGCACGATGGTATGTTATAGTCGTTAACGACTCGCAAAAGACCGGTCATATCGTATGGGTAACCTTTTTCCTAATGATTACACATACATTTTATATGTCCCTTTAAATATTGTTTTTTACACTTTAAACGATAAATTTTGATTTTCTGGATCCTTGAATAATACGAAATAATTTGATGGTGAAATTCGATCTCAACAGACTTCTACAATAAACATGTGTATAAATAAAAAGTAATTAATCCAACAATATTTTCATTTTATATTCTTAATAATTTGCATTAATGAAAATGTTCAAAGCTATTAATAATAATTATACCACTCCGAAATATACCTTAATAAATATATTTTTATTTCAATGAACTATACATAATTAACGAATTATTATTTTATTTTATGGATTTTGTTAATAATATTAAATACTATCATCTTCAACGATTTACAATCCACAACTGAATGATAGTTATTACAAATTGTAAAAAACTTTTGTCGTAATTGCATATATTTTAATAAACGTTTTTAAATATTTTTGTTTAGAAAAAAAATATTCTTCAATATTTTCAAAAAAAGTTCTTGTATAAACAAATCATTAAAATCACAAATACTTCATTTAATTTCAAAAAGAATTATATTTATTTTACATTAGTTGATTTATTTCACTATCCATTAAATTTAATATCTAATAATAAAATTATATTTAATTAACATGTAAATAATTTTATTTAAAATGAAAACATGTTTTAAAAATAAAATATTAAAATTCACAAACAATAAAATGTTAACTTAAAAGCATGTTATCTTAACGGACAGTTTCAGGATTTTAAGCAACGATTGACCATGAATTTATCTCTTCTTCGGTTGAGTTCGTTCTAATTAAAATGCCTCTGACATATAATGTTTCCTTTAACCTAAATTACCATCAGATATTCAGCTTGTTTAGATGAATTCAAAGAAAATAATGAATTCTCAAACGTCAAACATAAAGCAAAATTCATTATATTTGAATTTGTATTTAACATATATTAAAAACACACTTTTATTATATATATATATATATATATATATATATATATATATATATATATATATATAATTTTAATTAAATTAATACAATAAAAAAATACATTAATTCATGAAAAAATACAACTTAAAATATACATATATAAATTAAATCAACAACTTTTAAAAGTATTTTCCTAAATATATTGCGCTATATCTTTACAATAATTACTGCATGAATGACCGTAAGTTATATTGTAATAACTAAATATTTGTCAGTTCGCACCATCTATATTGATTGATTTCTGACTAAATAAATACATGCACGGATAAACTGATGAATGTTCGCTACGTGTTGTCATCAACACACGACACAATACAATACATATATAGCAATGTTTGTAATATCCCGATACTATCCCCATACACACACACACATACATATATACATTTCTGTATTCTATACATATATATACATATATATATATATATATATATATATATATATATATATCTATAAAACGAGAGAACGTTTCATCATGCGATTGTCACGGATAGAGCTTCTGCATGAACGAATTCACCGCCATTCTACTCGCTCCGTGTGACAACACGAGCCAACAACCCGACCCCGGTTGCAATAAATGGAGCCATCGAGTGACGGCAATCAACCTATCTGATCGTGTTACCGTACCGGTTACTAGTCATTTCGAAGTTGATCGTCCACAAAACATTATTTTATGGACACTATACATAAAATATTCATGGTTTTAACGGAAAAAGTGATTGTTGTAAATGGAAATGTCAAATCTATTAACCCTTGAAAACAACCGTATAAGGAACTCGCTCGTAATTCATGTCTAAATTTTATTTGTTTCTGTTTTACCGTTTTGTTATTTCAATTAATCTTCGTTCATTACAATATTCATGTCAATGTGGAATGTAACTACTAGCTCGTAATTATATTGTCAACAAATAAATTAGACAAATGGTTTTTAACACATTTTACAACAGTGTCAACAAAGATATATATTTTTATTTTATATAAGGAAATTAAAATTGATTTTGTATCAAAAAAAATATTTCTGAAATAAAAATATGAATTTATTAAATTTTAATACGCTAAATATTTTTTTATTAAATCAATTTAACCCTTTTTGTATCGTTAATATATTTATATATAAATATTAAAAATAATTATCATAAATAAAATTCCAAAAAGCAAAAAATCTATAACTAAATAAAAAAAATATTCACGTCAATGCATCTATTTTAAGATAACATGAAAAAAAGTTCAATAGGGTGAAAAAAGAAAACGAATTTAAGTAAATGTAATAGAACAAAAAAGTTGAAAATTTAAAAATAGATACTTTAAGAATTGTTATTATTTTTGTAAACATATTGATACATTTCTTTAATTTAATTATAATATTATCGTTTAACTTTAGAAATATTTATGGATATTAACACTAGAACTACCAAGAGCGTCATTTTGACGATTTTCAAATTTTGTGCTTAAAAATTTCGATATGGTTTATGTATTGTTCTAGAATTTTATGACGACTTTTAATGAAATATAAGAACAATTAAATATTCCTATTTAATTTCCACTTAGCTACTTTAACTTCCATAATTAGTATGACCTATACTTATTTCTACCAATACACGTCAAATTGACGAAATTAGCAATCTCAAAATTTATATTCAAGTGAATGTAAATACGTATTGATGTCCATCCTTGCATACACATATATCGCTTTCAGACATTTCCTGGAAAAATTTTAGGTACATTTTTCCTATGAAAAATGTATTATTGAATGATCCAAAGTGTTCGGCAGCCGTTATAACGGGATCTATTTTGTTCGGATTATGATTCGGTTTAGTACTAAACGCTCTAACTGGTGAATGTAATCAGGTTGCAATCATTATCAGTTGTACTTCTAATGTGATGAACTTCTTGGTTGAAATTCACCAAAATAGCCACAAACGCAGTAAGCGATTGCGAATATGTTCAGATACTGAATCGGATAGCCGAACAGAAACCGAACTAAGACAGCAAAAAGACATTGCTGTCGACGGTACTGAATGGGAAGAATTAGGGAATGGCTGTGTTGGTAGATTGTCATTACGTACTATATTCAAGGATACTTCGGGCCCAACTGGTTATGCGAAGCGAAACATTATGCTTGGTAATGTTAGTAGTGTATTTCGGCTTATAATTGATAATAGAATTATGAGCCACATAAAAGCTTGCACGGAGCTACAGGCCAGAAACATTTTACAGAACGACTGGAAAATTACTATGGACGAATTATATGCTTTTATAGCCATTTTGTATGCTCGAGGAGCCTACGAAGCAAGAAACATGAAGTTATCGTATTTGTGGTCCAAAAAATGGGGACCTTCTTTCTTTGCCGAAACTATGAGTAGAAACAGATTTTCGGAAATTATGAGATTCATTCGTTTCGACAAAAAAGCGAGAGGAGTGTTCGCTTACGAACTGATAAATATGTTTGTGGCAAGTGTTCATCACAGATAATATGTATTTGTAAAATATGTGATTCATAGTTATTCCATACATATCAAATGTGCTATAATATAAATGCAAATAGAAAGTGTTTTTGTTTGTTTTTTTTTTGTATTAATAATTAATGAATTATTATATTAAGTGTTGTTTTTGTTAAATTATATTCTTTTATTTACATAAACTAAGTGAAAAGTTAAAATGAAAGCCATGATCAAAAATACGTCAATTTGACGCGTGCGGTAGAACTAGGTATATATGTAACATCGGTAGTTCTAGTGTTAAATAAACATTATAAATAAAAACTGAACGAAAAAATTTCTAAAAGATAACATTTGTTATCTATAAATATAAAATAATTATTGTTTAATTATTTTACTGAACACTGAATTGACTTTTTTATTTCTTTATCAATATATATGAAACTTTAATAATTGCTGAAAAAATATACATTACTTTTTCCAACAGAAAAATATTACTAAATTATTTATTTACATTCATAATAATTATATTAGTGATTAATCAAAAAAACCGTTCTTATCTAAAATTTAAAAGAAGCCAATTAAGAAAAGAATTTTAAACGATTGTATATTTAGATTTTAAAATGAAAAAAATGAGGTAATAGAATTAAAAAATAGTTAATTATATATATATATATATAAATATATATATATATATATAAATATATATATGTAATTTTCAAACGTATAAAAAATATCGGATATAGAAGAGAAAAAAAACACAGAACTCATTTTTTCCGTGACAAATTTATCATTTTCTTCAATCGTTAACAGAATATTTACGTCGTATATTTCGTACATGATGTTGGCTCATCACACCAATAACGGCAGGAGTAGCAAGAGAAGCACGCAAGATGGAATGATTTAAAAAAAGCCTCTGTGCGAAATGTAATTACCAGTTCAATATTCTCTCACAATTCGATCCCCCATTTCTCATATCCAAAGACGCCTGCGTCGGATGTCTTTTACCACTACGCTCAAGGCCATCTTTTACTAAAACTCATAAGACATGTAGATGGCCCGCTAATGTCATCGATATCAAGAAAATCTTATTTGCCAAATACAATTTTCGATCTCCCCTCGTCGTATTTTTACTGCTTTTAGCTTTTTTGAACACACTTCCACTCAGAGTTTCCAACTTGAAAATAGTTTAGTGTTCGCGTCAAAAGCTTGATTCAACATCAGCTACGGAATGAAAACTTGTATCGAGAGGTGGATTTAGTATTAAATTTCATTTAATTAAAGTCTGTCTGCTCGTACATTTTTATAGTTACCATAAATACCACATAAGTACACACACATACACTAACAAGTTATATGTAGTATATATATATATATATATATATATATATATATATATATATATATATATATATACAATATTAACTTATTGATTTATTAACATCAAAAAATAAATCGCTTCTTCTTTAGTTTAACAAAATATGAAATATTTTAACGTAACAACTCTCTCAATTTCAAATTAAATATTGTTTTTCATTTTAATTCAACAATAAAATGAAATTAAAACATTTTTTGAGAGATAATAAGCATCTTTTTCAGCTATTTTTTATTTTAATATCTCAAACATGTAAAATGTTTTAAAATAATTGATAATTCAAATTACTGCAACTTCTAGATAAATCTTTTATAATTTATAAAAAATAATTTCACAAAATTCTAATAAAATTTATTTTTCCAAAGAAAAGAACTTAGCATTTACTTTTGGCAATATCAATAATTTTTTAATTGAATTCCATTAAAAGTTATAATTAAACAATATTAATTTACCTTATAAATTTTATATAATATAACAATTTTTATCCAAGCGAAATAAAGTACATTTATAAAAATACATAAATGTTTAAATATGTTTTGGTGTGTATATACGTAAACTTGTATGAGTAGTGCGTATATAATATCTTATTCGATAATAAATTATAGACCAAAAAGGTGTAGTTTAGTTGATGTTCAACTCACGTATTAACGATGTCATAAATCTATGTAATGATACTTGCTTAATTTTAGTAAACATCTATGTACTGAATTTACACACATATTTAGAAGACTCCAAAATAGAACTACGTTGTAATATTTATACATAAATCTTATAATCATTTTTATATATACATGTTATCAATTTTGTTATTAACAAATTAGAGTAATACTATCAAAATTTATAATAAGCACTCATTTATCAAGTTTATATATATATATATATATATATATATATATATATATATATATATATATTTGAAATCAGAATCAGAAAAAAATTATTTTGTCTAATAATTACATGAAATTTACATGATATTTTCGGGGTTAGTTAGGCTGCCTATCTTATGATAAAGTGCCAATGGTTGGGTATTATTTTAGGTATGTGTTGGTGAGATTTTGTAACAATACAGGAAAAATTTCAAAAAACCTGTTTTAATGTGAAATTTTTTTAACTATGTTTGAAATCCATTCAATCTAAGTATTTATAGTATCATTGTTTTCTTCAAAAATTCACGATTGATCAACAAAATTTATATATAATTAAAAGCAGTTTTTACATTTATACAATCTTTAGTAAATACTCGTAAGTATATATTTAATTTCTTTAAAATAGCATAGGTGGTAAAATCATTCTTGATAAAAATCAATAATCCGCTAATGACTATTCGAAAAAATCATATATATATATATATATATATATATATATATATATATATATATATATATAATAATTTTATTATCTAACACATACCTTTATTATTGTAAAAATTCACCAATCAAAATGAAATCAATCATGAATAATAAGTTACCTGTAACAAAAAGTTTTGTTTAGAATATGTTGAACTTAAAAATAATAGTCATTTTATTGATAAATTACATTTTATGCATATATATCAATTTTTTAAAAGAAATCATTTCATATGTTATAATAAAACACAATATAAAATAGTTTTAGTAAAAAAAACAGTTTGTAAAAAATCGAATGAATAGGACATCAAATTATATTACTGGTTGAAAAACAACAACTGAAAAAAACGCTAGCACATTTGACAAAAGAATATAACTATATTAAAACGTGCACAAACACAACCACACCCTTCTCACACACATATACAAATGAGGTCAGATTTATCGTCACGTAAAATTTCACGAAAAATAAAACCGAAACTCATTAAAAGAGTTTCCAATCGCGAATATATAAAAAAGGCAATCAATGAAACACGTCGCATAAAAAATATATCCTCGTAACGCTCCAAAACGAACGAACGTATACAACAGACCGTATAATATTTGATCAGACAGAAACGCAACTAAATCCTAGCGATCGCCAGTCTATTAAGTTGTTGTCCTAGGTATCCGAAGACGTCAACTGGTTCCGTGAACAAATCTCTATCGACGAATAACACGACGTAAAAATGTCGTAAAAAAACATCGATAAAGTGACTTTAAACGTCGACCTATACTCACAACAGCATTCAGTTCAAATCCGTGTCGGAATGGACGTAACGCCGATGGCAGCACCGTACGCACTAATGTTTTATGTATGTATATTTATTGGGAGCCCCCCTCACGGAGCCCATCCACGAAGACAGACGCACGGCATTTTCGACGGGAACGCAACGCATGAACCAAACGGAATCGTTATCGGGTCGATATATACAGAAGGACGCGTACACCTCTTTTTTTATACAATAACGGTTTTCGAGTCAGCAAATGCGAAATTTTCAGAGAAACACTCCGCCGGGAATTAAAAGGTTTTGTATGTATGTGTATTTTGGTGTTTTACTGCACGTCAAATGCCATATGATTTCGTAGATATGTAAATGTGTTTTAAATTTCAGAATGAAAATGGCAGCAAGTTTTGCGTGAAAATATGATATATTTCCTTATGTTACTTTATTGCGTAATCCACGTTGTTGCCATTCTGTTTTCTTAATATTCTGGAACAAACACGGTAAATTCCCGTTTTTGTAACGCTTGTATAGATATAAAAAGTTCAATAACAAAATGGTACTAATTACCTCGAACTTTCTGGTGTAGACATAAATTCAAATTATCCAGAAAATAATGCATGAAATATTCAATCTCTGGCACAAACATGTACATACATACATACATACATACATACATACATACATACATACATACATACATATATATATATATATATATATATATATATATATATATAAATGTTTATCCAAATGTGACGCCTAAATTTGTGTTTTCTTAAAAAAAACTGTACATATGTTTCCCTATACACCGCACTCTTTACATACGAGAGTCGTTTGATAAGTATGGTAAATTTATTTATTGTTTAATTTAATTTATTAATTAATTTAATTTAATTTTTCAATTTAGTTTTTCTTACTTTTTTACCATACTTAACAAACGACCCTCGTAGTTTTTTTTTAATAAAACACAAATCAAGGCATCACATTTAAATGACCCTAAATATATATATATATATATATATATATATATATATATATATATATATATATATATATATATATATATATATATATATATATATATAATATATATATATATATATATATATATAATATATATATATATATATATATATATATATATATATATATATATATATATATATATATATATATATATATATATATATATATATATAATTCAATCTTTGGCACAAATATATACATGTACAAATAATATTGACTACAAAAATTAAACTTTTTTAAATAAAATCTTATTTACTAATATTTACTCAAACACATATTCGGACATTGTTATAAATACATCTATATATTTATGATAATTTTTATGCAAATTGAAATTGATAATATACTTATAAAAATACATCCGTTATATATATATATATATATATATATATATATATATATATATATATATATATATATATAGGACAATAATAGTTAAATATCTATCAAAAATTTTCTTTTAATAATAATCATATAAAATTGATTCTAATCGCTGAAATTATGAATATATAATTATATATGTTCTACATAGAATACATATTTTTATAAATTGATAATATTCATGATAATGTTATATTTTTAAACAAATGCATGTATTACTCAAACTGTATGAATAAAAAAAATATTTTTAAAAAATCTTTTAGCTTAATATGATAGGTATAAATGTAATACTTATAATATATAAGATGCCTTAGACGTTACACAGTACAAGATAGCTTTAGTCGCTATACGAAACGTAAGTAAAGAATCTACTTTAAATTTTTATAACTGTTATGCAGTCGGCGTAATGTATAAAATTCCTTCATATGTACTCTTACGACTACTACATAGCAATGTTAAACGTCAGACTCATACCATAAATTTGTTAGTTTATATAGAGCACATTTTACTACACTTTCGTAAAGATGTAAAAATAGTTTGGTTCCGTTGAATATCATAGAATTGTAGTAGATAAAAATCGATCATTTTTTAGATAAAAATAAGCCGTTGATTCTGGCTTACTAAAATACATTTCAATGAAATTGTGATTGCTTTTAAATTGATTTTATGATTAAACTCCATATAACCATCCGTTATTTTCCTTAAAACGTGACATACATTATAACAATGCTACATGCATGTAAAACCATTATAAATAAATGTATTCATAGGCACATACATATATACATATATACATATATATATATATATATATATATATATATATATATATATATATATATATATATATATATATATATATATATATATATATATATATATTCATTTATGTATAAACTGGTAAAATAAATATCTTTAGAGTAAAATATATAAAAAGAAATTATTCAACTTTTGATCAAAATCTATTATCAGTTTTAAATTATAGCATTTCACTGAATGAAAATTGAAAGATAAATATAAGCGTGCAATTTTTGAAGTAATGATTAATTCAAAGTATCATTAACAATATTTGTCTCAATGCATCTATTATTATTCTTTTGATGAATCACTAGTTTTTTATAACTTTACTTATTTTCATAAATAACTTTTTTCAAAAAACTAATTAATTTTTGATGTAACATTATTAACAACTAATTGAATATTTATTACAACAAAATAATAAAGATAATTTAATCCCCTTATTCATCTACCTTCATCCATCTGATTTAATATTTATTCTTCTAGCTGATCATTTTACTTATTCATATAAACGAAAAGTTTATATATATAGAAAAGTTTATATAGAAAGATTAAAACATGATGAAGAATCAAAAACTGAAAAAAGGTTTATTATCATTTTCAATTTAAAGATTTTTTTTAAAGTTAATATTTTCAGAGGAGGGGGAAGAAGGTAAAATTAAAAAATAATTTAATATATTAAAAATAATTAAAGTTATTGAAAAAATAATAAATAGTATTAATCAATTAATAGGAGCTATTTGAGGAATCAAAGAATATTAGATTATTACTAATAATTTTAGTATGACATACTAATGTTAGTTTAACTAATTCTTTCATTAGAAGTAATTGTTAATTTACTAAAAAATGGTTTAAGAGACCAGCACTTACTTTCAGTCATCTAATGTTAACCTGAATTTTTAATTCAATTAATGAATGAATTAGAAGAAACTCTCTCAATTACAATAGGTATAAAGCTATGGTTTGCTCCACAAATTTCTGAGCATTGCCCATAAAATAAACCAGGTCGATTAATAAAAAAAACTAGTTTGATTTAATCGACCAGGGGTAGCATCAATTTTAACTCCCAGGGAGGGGACTGCTCAAGAATGAAGAACATCAGTTGCTGTTACAAGAACCCGAACTTGGGATAGTATAGGGAGTACAATTCGATATATATATATATATATATATATATATATATATATATCTTACAATACTTATTTTTAAAATTAAAATAATTTTTTATGCTTTATAAAATTTTATTACGATTTGTTATAGAATCAATTATTCATTTTGAGGTATATATTTATGTACACCATACACACACATATAATATATATATATATATATATATATATATATATATATATATATATATATATATATATATATATCGTACCAGCTTATATCAGCCCACTGCTGGACGAAACTCTTAATAAATGTTACCATTCACTAGTACTTAGTTATACTCACCAGACTAACCAGGTAAGTTAGTGAGGATTTTTTATTCAGCATTTACACCCTTAAGCAGGTTGCCTTCACAAAAGCTAAAAAGTCCCGCCTGATCTCCGACCGAAGATCAAACGCACTTCTCCCGTATGACAACCAATAATGCAAATTAAATTCACTCCAACATAATTTTAATCAAATTATATTTGCATTTTATTATTGTTATAATTACATTATGAATTTTGTTATATGCTCAAGTTAAAAACGCTAAAGAATTAATTTTCTGAATTAAATTTCTATTTTCAAACAAAGATAGTTTAAAAAATATAATATGAAATAGAAATTAATATTTTCACATTAGTAACTATCAGTTTATTATTAAAAAACAATCGTAAATTAAATATTTTCTCTTCTTGTATGTAATTCATTATATATAAAAAAATCGATCAATGTCCTGTGTATACTTAAACAATATTTGTTCGATAGTTAATTTTTATAAAAACTGAACATCTTTTCTTTGTAATATTTCTAATTATGTTTTATTATTTCACATAACCAAAATGGGATTCATAACATATGCGGTATTGTCTGTGATTAGACTAAGATGAATATGCAACGAATCGAACAATTCCATTGCAATGTCGATCAATCTGTATATGATTACAACTCTGTAAACCAGAAGGGTAGAACAACTGAAGAGCAACGTGAACTGCAGGATGTGACGTAATATCTAGAACAAGACGTAGAACAATAGCTGGGCGGTAGCGGCGTTACTGCTGCCTCTACTCGAGAGGATGTACTTGTGCATTTCAATGGCGACGACGACGACGACGTCGGTGAGCTCCAAGTTCGCATCTCACGCGCGAACGTTGAGAAAAACGATGCTTTGTACTCGACACTAGTATGGTTACGGTGGTTGTAATAATGGTGCTGGTATACAACGACCTCATAAATTTAAATATTTAATATAACTTGTATAACCTACCGACGCGATTACTATTTGTAGTTAGAACGAATTTGTATACAATAAAAATAAGCGATCAGTAAAGCTACACTCGAATATAACTTCTGCCCTTCACTAACTTGCAGCATAAATTTTATACGTTACTATCTCATATAGTACCATTTAAATATATGTAAAACGATTTTAAACCATTCTTTCCTTTAATTACATGCATCATTTTTATATATTCTTATATATATATATATATATATATATATATATATATATATATATATATATATACGAGGTCGGACAATTAAGTAATGCGACCGATTTTTTTTCTCGGCCTGTGGTAACACTGCGAACCTGTAACTCCGCCACCGTAATAGCAGATCCCTACTCTCTCGATTGAGACCTTGACCACCCTCGTACGATCATTTCTTCGCCAGCTGTTTAGTGTTTTGTAACAACGCGCGAGTAGTGCATGTCACGAAAATGGAACAGAGAAATTGAATGAACATCGCTCAAGATTGTCTCGAACAGGTTGAAAGTGATCCTACTCTTCTCGATCGAGTTATTACTGGTGATGAAAGTTGGTTCTTTCAATATGACCCCGAAACTAAACGACAAAGCCAACAGTGGCTGTCCCCTGGAGCACCAAGGCCAAAGAAGGCGAGAATGAGCAAGTCCAAAGTGAAAACCATGTTGATTTGCTTCTTCGACAGCAAAGGGGTGGTTCACAAAGAGTTCGTACCACCTAGACAAACCGTAAATCAAGTATTCTACCGCAATGTGCTCGAAAAATTACGAAAAAGGGTGCTCAGAGTGCGTCCAGAGATCGCGAAGACTTGGGTTCTGCATCACGACAATGCTCCCTGTCACAGTGCGTTCAGTGTCTCTCAGTTTTTGGCGTCTAAAGGCATCGCAACGTTACCACAACCGCCCTATTCACCGGACATGTCACCCTGCGACTTTTTCCTATTCCCCCATATGAAAAAATTCGTCAAAGGTCGACATTTTGACTCCGTTGAAGATATCCAAGAATCTGTGACGAGGGTACTCGGAGAGGTCCCACAAGAAGTGTTCCAGAATTGTTACGAAAACTGGAAAACTCGCTGGAATAAGTGTATAGATGCGGGAGGGGACTACTTTGAAGGGGATCGCGGCGATGTACCTTAATTTTTAAATATACTCGATTTTTGAATTTTGTCGCATTACTTAATTGTCTGACCTCGTATATATGTGTGTATGTGTGTGTGTGTGTGTGTGTGATCGAAAAACCTGTAAATAAATACAAAAACAGAAAAGAGTAACTATTTTAATAGAATAAATAAAATCATTGAAATTTAAATGGGTAAAACACGCAACAACAAAAAAGAAAATACATGGACAAAAAAATTATGGAATAGCAGCCAAGGAACAAAAAGAAACCAAGTAGAATACTCTATCAAACATAGTTTAATAAAATTCTATTTTAAAAAATATCAGAGGAAGATGAGAATAGCCGCGAACAAAAAACAATACAAGAATCTTGGGAAAACATTTAAGAAAAGTCAGTAACAATCGATGAGATTTTCGAATAATAGTTGACTGATATGGGCTTTTTTGATGATAAATATATATACATAGATATATATATATATATATATATATATATATATATAATTGTATATATGTGTGCATTTATATAAATTAAATTTAATAACTGACAATACTTTAATGTATTTTTCAATAAAGAACAATTCGTTATAATATATTAAATCTGCGAATAATAATAAATAATATGTAATTTTTGTTATATTAATTAAATTAGTTATTTATTCATAAACAATAAATTACTGCTTCTAAAAAGTTTCATCTGAAATTAAATTTGCGCTCAAATATACAAAAGTGTATACTGTTTTACTTTAGAAAAATAAAATACAAAAACATAATTAAACGAAACCAAATATAATTTTGCATATAAGCAAAGAGTATTGTTTTCGATCTGATATAAAATTTAATCTTGCAGATAATACACATGGCTAAGATAAAGTTACAATAAAAATATTCATTTAGCACAGATCGTACCGCAAACGCCTAAAGTTGTCTCATGAGAACTACCCATTCTCATAATATCAGTTGGAAAGAGTTTCACGGCCGAATGGAATCTTTTATGCTCAGAATACTGTTTGCAAACACAACTTCTTAATCTTCTCTTGCACTTATATAACGATAAGCATATATATATATATATATATATATATATATATATATATATATATATATATTGCTATACATAGTACAGATACTACTTCCTATTATTCTATATATGTACAAAACCTATTAAAGTTTGCATACAGCAATGCCAAAATTATTGTTATATTCTGTCAATTACATTGATTATTTCAATAGTAAATAATTACAAAGAATATATTTATTTCAAAGACTTTATATAATATTTACCTTTAATTTTAAAATAAAAAAGCAATTTGTTATTATTTGTAGACTAAAATAAATTAATAAAATGATAAGAAGTCATTTTAATCAAATGATGTTAAAGTAATTAATAAAAAATAATTTTAAACTATTTGCTGTTAATATAAAAATATATCAAAATATAATAAACATATATGTATTAAAAGTTTATATGATACACAATATAAAGCAGCACTATATATTATTTCTGTTAGTTTATTGAATAAGCTACCTGCTGCATTTCTCAATTTCTTTTGAAGTGCTTTCCAACAGACCGGAAATAATATCCAAGTATTGCAAGAGAAAAATGAACAGACTCTTTAATATAGTCAAGTTTACTTTATATATTTCTATAAAAATTAATATCTAACGACGCAAGTATAATCATTATTATAGTTTCGACTTACTTTTCTTTGAAGCATACGACGAGTGAAATTTTCATTCAAAGAAATATTTACAAAGACACGAGTTTAAGAAATATATACACTATAAAGAACATTATCATTTTAAAATCGATGATATCTGATATTTAAATTTATTTATTACTTTTTGTTAATATTTTTTTAATTGTTAATTATTTTTTTCGTACATTATTATCAGTAAATTCAACATCAAAGTATAATTTAAATCAATATCCTCATGAATATAAAAATTTTCCAAAAACATTTGCAAATTAGGAAAATTGATAAAAGGACTTATTTCATTACTAGATATATTGAACAAGTATTGTTTAAATGGGCAGTAATTCGAATAATGATAGCGTCAGTGATCGTTTTTTCGCGTGCTAGACAATTCTCGTGTTCGTTTTCTTGTGTCAATATATATTAGTCTATCTATATATGTATGTGAACCCGTAGTAAGAAAAATGGTTTTGATTTGGAAAGAAAGTTAATAATAAGCATTTTCATATTGAAAAGAACAATTACCATGATAATTTTTTTTAGTTTAAAACATTCTATAGAACTAGTTTTAATTTTTTATTTAAAAAAAAATAAATTCGTACAATAAACTTTCAAAGCCAAAATTTTGAATAATAATATAAACAATTTTGTTGATAGCTATTTTATTTTCATTACCTAATATAAATACATAGATAGGTAAATTTTAAATTCATTCCAGTAATTAAAATTATATATCATTTTTTCCACTAAAAACTAAAACTAATATTAACGTAAATGTTATATATATATATATATATATATATATATATATATAAAACACTTAAAATTATATAATAATTTATAAACAAAAATAATGTCTTTATAATAACAGTATACTCAAAAAACATTAAGATTCGCTCAATTTTAAAATGTATTTATATTTATGAATTACATTAATTTACTACTAAAAAAATATATATAAAAATATTTACATTTCATTCATCTCTTAAATTATATATATATATATATAATCTGTCGCAATTTCAATAAAAATTTTCAAGTATCAGAATATAACGACATAAATCCAAGAAGAAAAAAGCGTCAAGAAAAACGACAGCAACAAAGTTGTAAAATAATAATTCGTGAAGTAAATATCGGTTGAATCAAATTAACATATCACTAACAAAATTTCAATCCACTGAATTTCTTAGTTGACATTTTCGATAAAATTCTTTACGACATTTTCCAACTTATATCACCGTGTCTCCTTCTTTCTAGTCAACGTCTATCCGTTTTTCCTCCATTCTGACGAGATGCAATAACGTTTATGACATCTAATCTATATTGATACGCCAAAAAATTTTTTACGAAATCCATAGTATGTAAAACACTGAAACTTTATCGAAAATCTATACATACATATACAAATTATATTACTTATGAATCCTTCAATAATATATTTGTACTCTTAATGAGAAATATATTTCATCAAATATTTATTACTTGATTAATAATGTCAATTATTTTGAAAAAGAATACTACTGGATGAAACCTTATTCAATATCTAAGTTGTTTTTCATTATTTCTGAATTATATTTATTCAACTACTGATCTTTGTGATTATATTTTTTATTAATATACAATATATAAAAATATTAAATTTAAGCTAATGTAATTTAATAATTATTTATGTAAATAATATAATGTTAGAAACACATCTGTGGATATATTTAATATTTCAATTCTTCCATATATATTTCATGACAAATATACACATATGTAATATAGTTTTTAAACAGTATGTAAATATTTTACATAATATGTTAAATCAAATGATATTTTACAATATGTTTTGATCGTAGTAAACACAATACAATATTTATGTAATAAAAAAAATCTCAAAATAATAAAACAGACAAATTACTTTTTTTACAATTGAAACTTCCATAAACACATCTACTTCGTCACATTCTTCTTAACCAAATATTTCATCTTAGATTCGCAGTTATTGTGTAAAACAGTTTACGAAGTATAAGTCGTAAAGCTCTGTAGACAGAACACTGTTGTAACCATTATAGCGTAAACGGTGGCGGCCATATTTATATCGTCTTATAGCAATGCTACCAATGTACACTGTGACGTAATGAATGCATTACACGCGCTACCAACGTGGAGTCTCGTACTTCATGTTGGTCATGCGCCAAGCGTACTACAATAGAATATTAACACATTTTAATATTTCATATATATTCTCGTGCGATATGATAAACGACTTACAACAAAAAAAACACACACACACTGTTCAGATTAATTTTCGTATAAATCGTAAATCGTTTTTGTTTTCGTGCTTCATTATCACGATAAAATTAATGACTAAATTAAATTAAAATACAGAAAACAAATAAATATCCACATTTATACAATCGAACGTAAGCATTTAAACACATGTGAACAAATATAAACTTGCACGAATATTCATACATGTTTACATATATATATATATATATATATATATATATATATATATATATATATAGAGAGAGAGAGAGAGAGAGAGAGAGAGAGAGAGAAGGTAGATGAATATATGCATTTATATATTTATTTCGCACAAAACAGTAACTACTAGGAAAAATGGATGAAAAATTCATGGAAATCCATCATCTAGCAATGAATCAATAAAATGTAATTCTCTTTATATATACATATATATATATATATATATATATATATATATATATATATAAAAGAAAAGGAAAGAGAGAATATAATAAATAATTGCTTTAAAACTAGTAAATAAAAATCTGTATAATTTAAAATCTGTGTTTACAATTTCATGTCGTTGTATTATTACTAATTTCAATTTGTTAAGTAATGCATATGCCTGAAATATGATTTTAAAACGCTTTAAAACAAATAATATAAATATTAAAAAAAATGATTTTTTACACAAAACCAATACTCATTTAAAATTGAAATAATAAAACATTGAAAAACTAAAATAGTGTTATGGAAGAATATTATTTTAATAATGAATATCTTCAAAAAATGTAAACTTAATATAATCACTCTTTTCTTTATCACAATTATGCACAAAATGGAATGTGTACATATATATATATATATATATATAGAGAGAGAGAGAGAGAGAGAGAGAGAGAGACTTATACATACATACACATATATATATATATATATATATAATAAAATATATATTTTAGTTCATTTTACTTAATATGTTGCTTTTAATTTTACTCTCGGTAAAAAAAATACATATTATTCATATTTAATCACACGAGCATTTAAGACATTCAAATCTTATCTTGTTCCTTAAATTTTAATAAATCATACAGTATTCATAACGTCTACAGACATTCATTACAGAGAACATGTATAAATACATATAATCTTTCCAACTGACATTACAAACCCTGGGAGAATACTGAAACTGAGGCATATTGTAACAAACATTTGTACGAACATCACATGAAAATACATGCAAAGTAATGATTCCAGAATACATGAAATCTAAAAAAGACAGCAGACTGAATATTTGCTGATATTTCTGTACTTTTCTGTACTCGAAGCGCAAATACTCTCGAGACAGAATGACTTTTTCATAAAGCTTTTTGCAATATTGGAAGACGCTTGTCAGTTGCAGAACTGTGTTCACTTGTATGGATTTCTAAAGAAAAATCCGAGATATTTCAATATATTCCATGATTTAATTTCAGTTTTAATTAATTTTTAAAACAAGAACAAAATTAAACGAAGTTAACATATATATACGATATAATTAATTACATATCCATTTATTTATTATCTGAAACTATTTACAATTTTATATGTAAATATTTATTTTCGTTATTAATTTTAAAACTAATTTCAATAAATATATTACACATAAACTTGTGAAAATAATTCAAATAGAATTTCTATAACTCACTCACTTTTAAACCTCAAAACAAAAATTTAAAAAATACTAATATAAATAAAATTCATTCTTATTATGTTAATTTATCTATTTTAAAAATAAACATAAATAGAAAAAATACTAGTTTCATATTACTATAAATCTACATTAATTACTCAGTTTAAATATTATATGTTTGTTATTTAAAGATTAGTTTTCAATTACGTATTATTAAAACGAATCCGATAGACCCAGTAAATCTAACATACACGACAAACCCATGTGTATGTTACAAATAACCGCAAAGCTTGCGACAACATTCAACCGTACAACTAATCACACCTGCAAACTAACCGAATTGAACCAAGAAAAGCCTGGTTTTAATATATGGGTAACCACATGGGTCATTGTACAAAAAAGAAGTTTGTATTTAAAAAGAAATGTTATATATATATATATATATATATATATATATATATATATATATAATTAAAAATATATTAATACAATTTATGATCTCACATGTATAAATATTTCAATACTTAATTAACTATAAACATTATAAACGGCATACTACTATACTAGTAAGATTTAATTGACAAAAAATATACTAATAGTATATATGTACACACACACATAAATATATATATATATATATATATATATATATATACTAATACGTCTTTCAAACAATATGTTACAAGTACCATCTACAAGCTACTATTTCATTATTAATATAAATCCGAGTATAAAATAAATAACAATGCCAATTGCAAACACATTTTTCATTCTGGGCACATCTTACGTATCTTTGCACAGAGAAAAAATGTCAAAGGTATGATTTCTGAGCAGAATATCAAGATGACCGAATTTTTTTCCTACAGAAAACCAACATAAGACTTCGAGTTTTTGTACACACAGTGACCATTAGATTTCTAGAGGGCTTTTGACAGCTTTTACCAGTAAATTGTTGGCAGTGATAAATGTACAATTGACCTGACCTTAAACAGGCGATACATTAACTACAGGTACTGTCAAACAAATGACATTACTTTCCCATATATATATATATATATATATATATATATATATATATATATATATATATATATATATATATATAATTTATTAATAAATTTTGACTTTGTACTATGATAATCTTATACGCAATATATTACCTAACATAAACAAATAAACTATTAAATATTTAAAAAATACATACATTCATACACAAATATTTGTATATATATATATATATATATATATATATATATATATATATATATATATATATATATATATATATATATATTATAACAATACTTGATAATAATTCATATGAAGATTAAAAACTAGTAATTGTTTCACAAATATTATTAATACATCTTTGAAATATATTTTTTATTTAAAAATACATATATATTAAATAATGTATTTCATAAATTAAATCTTATGAAAATAATATGTAATATGTAAACAATATAAAACTTCTATAATTAATAAAATAACAATTATAAATATATATAAATTACATAAAAATAATTTATTTCAAATTATTGAAAAAAATCATATCTATTGAAATTTTAAAACGAAAACTAATAAAAATATTGTATTTAAGAAAACCGGCATAAAAAATTGTGAAATGTATACATGTTACAGATATATTAGCATAAAAATAAATTTCAATCGTGTGCTAATTCGTTAAATAATCAATATCTGTTTCAATTTGTACAACTTGTCGAATTTTTTTTACATATTTCTTAATACGAGCATATAATATTTACACAAATTTCATTTATCCTTCGTTGGAGTTTCCAAACAACTTCTTAACCGAACAATTTTTCACAAATTTTCGAGATGCAGCGATTGCGATAGCACAACACAGTTTGAGAAAGCTTAGCAAGGGGGCGACATGTCAAACAGCGGTGAAAAATGTTAATGGAAATTTGACTTTATTTTCTCGGATGTTGAACCGTTGCCGCAAGCAACTTTTCTCAAATGATAACTGGTAGAAGCGTTTGCAGTTATGCTATAGTTTTGTGTTCACGAACAAAATTATTATCGTGAGACTTTTAACTGTTGTTCAAAGTTTCATATTTTATTATATATATATATATATATATATATATATATATATATATATATAAAGTTACATTTTTTTCTTTTCGCATGACACTTTCGACATGTTTTTTTATTTCCAAAGTTATTATATTTAAACTCTAATTATGTAGTTCTTTCTCTAAAAAAGTAACAGTTTTTTTTTCTTTTTCACAAATATAATCACATAGCACGTACTTTTAAATCAAAGTAATCAAAGATTTCAAACAACATTCACAATATATAAATTATAATTATTGACTTCATAATTTAACTAAATAAAAAAGACTGAAATATTTGAATTAATATTATATATTTATATATACTGCAGATGAGTATACATCACCAATGTTACACTTAAAAACGATGTATACATTTACAAGCATCTATCAAAATAAAATATAACGCGTGCAAATAAAAAACATATATAACGTTTTTATCATCGACTGATCGATTGGAACACAGGTTTTTTTCATGAACTCTACGCGTGCAAATCACATAAAAAAAGGTTTCACAGTTGATAGTCGCACGACTACTAATGCACTAATTTTCACATTAATCAATTTCGTTTTTCCTTTAAACATCCATTCCTCAATCACACTTATTGTCAATCGATGTTGGTCTAATCGAGACCTTTTTCTTCGGTCTTGATGACGTTCGTCCTAGGACGAACACAGGACGCCTCAGAATAAAGACACTATCAATCACGTGACTTAATGTTGTCAAAGACTCAGTATAGCTGCTGTTACCATCGTTGTGCCAGAACAGTCGTCCGAATCAGGTCATTGGAAGTACGGCGCAAACTGTAGTACTTTCTTGTTGTGCTTCTGTGCATGACACTTATGTTCTTCTTTCTATGAATACTTCGAATATATCTTCTATGCTTTATGTGCATCAATAAAAACCTAAACTCTGTCAAAAAAATTTCAGTTACATGGTGTTAACACTAATTCTTTCATATCAATTGCCAAAATGTATTGATAAATTACTTTATTTTATTTAGATCTCTTAATTTTATTTACCTCATTTCATATTTATTAACAGTTATATATATATATATATATATATATATATATATATATATATATATATATATTCATCTCAAAACTTTTAATAAAAAATATGTTATAAAAAATAATAAAATACATAATGCATTCTAATAAAAAAAAATAACTATATATGTTCATATTATTATTATTTTAATTAATTTGTAAATAATTTCCAAATAGTAAACAGATTATATATATTTTATTCTTCATCATTTTTTTTTAATAATTCTATTCTTCAACTCTCCATTTCTGTTTTACAATCTTTACCTATATCCATGAAAAAAGAATTGAAATTAAAATACAAAACGCGATTTTAGAATTTTTTAAATTTAGAAAACTATTTAAAAATATTACTAAATAAACCATACATACAAAAATACATAAACTAGTTTAGAGCAACCAGATTTTTTCTGGAAAATTTGTTTCTACATTTGAAATTTATATTAATCATTCTACTGTAATTCTTTGAATAAAAAAACTGGTAGGTAATTTTTATTGTATATAAACAATAATATAATTATATTTTTCCAATATATAAATTTGAAAATACCTGCACATTTTTCACTTCAACTGTCTTATTTAAAAATAGCAAAATATTTTTTTCTAAGAATACATCAATTGTTACGTTTTAAAATTAAAATCTATTTAAAATTCTATACTTTTTTAAAAAAAACTCATACTAATGAAACACAATATTTTGTAAATATCGACATATATATATATATATATATATATGTGTGTGTGTGTGTGTGTGTGTGTGTGTGTGAAATCATGTTTTCTCAAATATAAAAAATATTAAATGTCTGTTCATTCGAAATATGTCTGCAAATTTAAAAAAGTGTCGAAATTACTTAAAATATATTTAAATAAATATTATTATACATAATAAACAAAAATTGTATCTTCAAAGAAATTTAACAATTTTAATAGGGATCGATAATATTTATAATTATTAAATTCAACAAGACCATTTTTTTCATAAAAAAGCATTTATTATAAGAAAATACTATCGAAAATTAGATAAATCTTCAATAACAAATGGATCACAATCACGAATTTTTTATCATCTTATAATGAATTGACGGATTCCAACGTTGCATCCCATAAATTGTAATAAATTGCTCGACGGTAATTATATATTCTGTGAAGACGTCGTTACTTAAACAACGGACCGTTACGAGGGCATAGGGCGCGTGCACAGTGGCTCGTCGTGTGGTAGCTCGACGCGACGCGCAAGCGGTACAGCAAACGTTACCACCTGCATGTGAATTAAGTTGGCTCAAGAAATGGGGCAGTGACGGCTAGCCTGATTGGCATATTCAAAAAATTTGCATCTACCTCCCAATCTCTCGATATATAATTGATTCACAAAGGTCTATGCAGATAAAGCACGCCACATGTGTATCTAAGTTCGGAGACCATAAATTTATCTAATTAGAAATATTAAACATCGATTCTTTACAAAATAAAAACTTTATTGAAAAATAACATATATTATTTTTAAAATAATTTTGTAAATATTATAATTGAGAATATCGCTGTATTTTTTATGTTGTAATTCTTTGTTTATTTTCTTGAAAAATCTCATTTTTCGATAGTATTAGAGAAAATATTAATAGAACAGAATCAACTTTTAATAAATAAATAAACTGAAACCATAATCCTTCTAACATTAATTTCGGTACATAAGTTATTCACATTTATGCACACACACACACATAAGTATATATGCATGTATATTTTCATTGTATTCTTAGAAAAGACCTATATAATTTGTACACTTTATAGTTAGTTATATTTGCAATCTCTTTGTACCTATTCTTAGATACACAACTATATATATATATATATATATATATGTGTGTGTGTGTGTGTGTGTGTATGTGTATATGCGTAAATGCATAAGCTTCTAAATCGCCTTACTATATTGTCTTAATGTAGCGGAAGGGTGAAAACAGAAATTAAAGCCGAAAATGTGTATTGCGACAGTAGTACATATAATCAAGAGCGAAAGTTTCAGCAATATCTTCAGCTAAACTAAATAAGAACCCACCAATATGCAGTAAAACAATTTCCAAGTGTTCGTTTATAACTTCGCATCAAAGATATTTGAGTCAAGAGAATGTTTTTCTTATTTTTTTCTAATTCGAAATAAAATATTTTTACAGATAATTACTATTAAAGTAATTACCAGTAATAAAAGCACAAGGTGAAAAAAATTATTTTTTTAACCTAAAAATAATTATTTTTTCAAATATCAGCTGCAATTTGAACATTACTATTTGTTTAATTTTTTTACATGTTTATTTCTTTATATATTATTAAGAGAATCATTATTTTTTAATTGTTATTATATAATTTAATAAAAGAAAGATTTATAAAACTGACATTCATACATATTATATTTTTGTAATTATATGAATATGATATTTTTATGTAATTATATGATATTATATTTTTGTAATTATATAATAATTATTGATATTAAGTTATAATTTATGTTTTATTAATTAAATTGTGTTTTAATTATTTTGTGAAGTAAAACTTTGTGATTTTTTCTACATACAATTTTCAGTGTATATTTATCAGATTTTTTGAAATTATAAAATTGATGAATATAAAATGTCTGATTTTTAAATAAATTTCAAACTATTGTACTACAATTTATTTTAAAACATAGCCTAATAATAAAAATGAATATCAATATAATTACAAAAATATAAATATACACTTCTTAAAACTCATTCAATGCATATTGAAAACTGATTGGTCTTAAATATTTCTATGGATTTTAGATCAATGAGTAATAAAATATAATTTTCCATCATGTCTTAAATTTATTCATTTATAAAAGTTATTCCTATTTTTATTCTCGTAGCAACTTCCACATTCAATATTAAAAATATAAAAATTACATATTGAAAATCACAAATTTGTGTTGAAGCAACATTGATTTAAATAACTTCTTAATAAATAAATAAGATAAAAATATAAAGAAATAATAATAAATATGAAAAATCAATGAATTCTCTGAACAAAAAGTTCGATAGAAATTAAATTTTGATATTAATTATTGTTCTTTATTTTATATTTCAATAAGCATACATGCATATATATATATATATATATATATATATATATATATATATATATATATATATATATGCAAAAAAATATATTCGAATACAAAACTAATTAGTGAAAACGTGAAACTACAAATAAATTGTACTACAACTCTATGATAAACATTTACACGCTTAAAGACAATTGCTCAAAGCATCCAGACGACGAGGTTAAATTAGAATAACTCAATTGCGCTGCCGTTCAGTATAGTTGTAATAAAAGATCATTTCTCGTCATCCACCAGCACCATTGTCGCCAAATGTTGATCTACTATTCGCAAATTGTGCTCCCGTCAATAAAATGAAATGCATACTTCGCTCATTGAAACCTTTCTTTAAGACAATATTCAATTTTCGACACTGTAAACTATTTTCATGGAACAATATTAAATTTTAAAGATTTTAAAAGTGTTCATAAAATTTCAAACAAAATTTAAAATATAATACAAAAAATGTTATAACATATACAATTTAATTAAAATAAATTGTTTAAAATAATATAAAAACAATAATTATACTGTAAAATATTTTTTTGATTTTTCAAATTTATTTTCATGTGATAGGAATAATAATAACAATCACATTTATCTACTCTGAAAAAATACTAATAAAGTGTATTCAAATAAAGATCTTCAGTCCATTCCTGAGGGATTTCAGTAATGAATACAATACTGAACATTTCCAATCCATTCTGAATTTTAATGTTATGTTAACTAAGGATTATATTGTCCAACATTTTCCCATTAAATATTCATTGTATGTTTTTTATACTTTTATGCGTACGACTCTAAAATAAAATCATAATTTTTTCACCATCCGCAGTTTCATTTTGACTGACATTTTAAATCTTATTAATTTTATATGCAGGTTTTTGTAGTTATATGCAAAGTCACAATTTTTCATACTGATGTCAGCTGGATTGATTTTGAGTCAGACGTCATTTCTTGCAAAATTTAAATCAAAAAACGTACTTAAATATATTCAGGCACACATTAAATCAGAATCATACACGTATTCCGATGTCAATTGTAAACTTGACTATATTTCATATAATGTATTCAATTTTATATTATATGTAACATTTTCAAATTGTTCAATATGATATTTTCTAATGTTTGAATTTCTAATATTTAAAAAAAAGTTTTATGCTCTAATTAAATTGTTACTATAATAAATAATATTCATTTTTCATTATTTATATATATATATATATATATATATATATATACGAGGTCGTTTGATAAGTCCGTGTAATTTCCGAAAGATGGCACCACTGGTGCATATCGAGGTTATTTTTAATTAGTAGCACCTCTTGGAAGAACACACATCAAGTTTCAGCCATATCGGTCTATTCCTTTGTGTTTGACAATCATTGGAATCAAGGAAATCGAGTGATTGTCAAATAATGGACGAAAAAGAATTTCGCGTGTTGATTAAACACTACTTCATTAAAGGCAAAACGCCTCAGGAGACTAAACAGAAGCTTGATAAACATTATGGTGACTCTGCACCTTCGATTAGTGCGGTTTATAAGTGGTTTCAAAATTTTCGGAGTAGCCATATGAGCACAAAAGACGCTGAACGTTCTGGACGCCCTGTTGAGGTCACCACTCCAGAAATCATTGATAAAATCCATGATATGGTGATGGATGACAGAAGAGTGAAAGTGCGTGAGATTAGTAGTGCTGTAGGTATCTCGTGTGAACGGGTACATAATATTTTGCACCAACATTTGGACATGAAAAAGCTATCCGCCAGGTGGGTGCCGCAATTGCTCACGATCGACCAAAAACGAGGTCGTGTGAAGTGTTGCAAGAACGGTTTGTAGCTGTTTCAGCGAAATCCGCAGGACTTTAAGCGTCGTTTCATCACTGTATATGAAACATGGATACATCACTACACTCCTGAGACCAAAGAGCAGTCTAAACAATGGGTTATCAAGGGGGAATCTGCTCCGAAAAAGGCGAAGACAATTCCTTCGGCCGGGAAGGTTATGGCGACTGTCTTTTGGGATTCGCAAGGAATAATCTTTATCGACTATTTGGAAAAGGGTAAAACCATTACAGGTGCATATTATTCATTGTTATTAAATCGTTTGAAAACCGAGTTGTAAGAAAAACGTCCCCGATTAGCCCACAAAAAAGTCCTCTTTCATCACGACAACGCACCAGCTCACACCTCAGCAGTTGTGGTCGCAAAACTAATGGAAATAGGGTTCCAAATCGTTTCACATCCCCCCTATTCTCCAGACTTGGCTCCATCGGACTATTATTTGTTCCCTAATATGAAGAAATGGCTCGCGGGAAAAAGATTTTATTCGAACGAGGAGGTGATTGCAGGAACGAATGACTATTTTACAGACTTGGACAAATCCTATTTTATTTTATTTTATCCAGTTTTTATTTTTACACGGACTTATCAAACAACCTCGTATATATATATATATATATATATATATATATATATATATATATATATTAATTATTGGTTTTTATTTCAACTTCGTTATGATTTTACTCATAAAAAAACTATAAATTATTTATTTATGACGTACACTCAATTAATTTAAGAAGACAAATTGAAACTACCAATTACCATTTATTAATATCTATTAATATTCTAAAATCTTTATATTTTTTTAAAAAAAATGCATTAAAATTAAATTAATTAATTAATAAATAAAATTACTACTATATTTAATAATTCGTTATTAGTTCTAATCTTGATTGAAATCAATTGAAAAAAAAATAAAATAAACCATAAAATACAATAAAAATATGTTACAAAATCAAAAAATAAAGACTGTTAGAAAATTGTTAGAAAAATGCTATAACATCACTATATTTACAAACTAAAATAAGTATTCTATAATAGAGGTATTTATAGAAAAAAATTCCACTGAGAGAAATTTTCAATTTTCATTTTAAAACAATAGAAGCAATTTCTTTCCATTCTAAATAAATACAAAATACATCACGGTAACGAATAAAAATTGGTTTCCATTTTACAAATAGTAGCGTTCTTTCTATTCAAATGAAAATAATTTGCTCATATCTTATATATGTACACATTTAACTGAAAACTTGTATCACAATGTAATATGTATTTTTTTCAATGAATTTTATATTTTATTTACTTGCAAAATATTATATAATATTGAATAAATGGAAATTTATACTGAATCATTAATAATATCTCTATTTGAACTGTTAGAAAAATAGTATGGAATTTTTTTTTAATTTACTGATATTACATACACAGAGAAGCACATCCATGTATATATATATATAAGCATAGGTATATGAATATGTAAATTAATTAAAATAAATTAACGTATTGACAATACACAAAAAGATATCAATCAAAATTTACTGACAGTAATATTCACTTTATAACTTATTTATTATGTTTTTCCGTTGAAAACAGCAATAGGTTATTTAATTTTAATTAAATTAATATATAAATACATTATGTATTTAATCAATACAATTTTCATTATGATTTTTTTATTTCATTGGCTAATTATTATATTATACTTTATTTTCATTTTAAAAATACACGATGTAAAATACCTTTCATTATTTGAAAAAAATCATTTTATTTAAGTATCATAAAAAATTATAAACTGGTAGTTATTTTAATTAAAATCTGTGCATTATTAAATGATATATAGAAAAATTCGACAACGTATCAAAAATTATAACTATTAGAATCCAAAGAAGTAAAATCCATTTACGGTTAAACTGCAAACTACTTTCCTTTTATCTCTTTTTTTTGATTACACTGCTGTATATGCAAGATAATACATACACGTTTTTGTATGTATTTGTACATGTGCGAATAAACTTATGTAGATATTTGAAGAGAGAGCTTTTAGCTTACATGTTGATAGTGATATTCCATTGTATACATGAAATTTAATATGTTCATTCCAGACTTGAGTTTTTGTGTCACGTGTAATTTAACAGTTTAATATGTAACACGAAAAAATATGATACACTTCATGTTTGGAATAATAACATGGACAAAAAATTTAATATTTTTTTAAACAACGACTGGTTATGGTAAGTTTAACAAAAATGTTTTCAATCACAACATGAAAATGATCTTAATATAATGAAAATAACAGTCTGTATATATTTCTTTCTTCTATAAAAAAGATTAATTCTACCCTACTTTATTCATATTTGTTATAATTAAATATCATACTTGGATTGAAATATTAAATTACAAATTTCTATTTGGTATTTTAAAAATAAGCATTTTACAAAGAATTTCAGATTTTTCTACTTTCGAAAAATACATTTAATTGAAAAAATAAATATAAAAATTAAAATTAAAATATAAATTCTTATTTTTTAAACACAACCTTCAAGCATTTTTTTTAATTTTAATAAATATATTCATAAATGCATATTTATTTTAATAAATTGAAATTCTACTACAAAATATTATTATACTAGGGTGTTATTATATTTTATCAAATACAAAAAAAGGATTAATTTTTGTATTCATAACACACACGATAACAAATCTGTTTATCAAACAAATACAGACTCCAATGTCAAAAAACACCTTCAAAAATCCTTTAACTTCGAATACAATTAAAAATTTTTAATTGTTTTCTATATTATTTTTAAACTAAAATAACACTATTTTCTTTCTTAACACTAGATTGCCCAAGGAAGTCATTTTGACTGCTTTTTAATTTCAATTAGAAAAACAATTATGTATATAATGACACAATTTCTTAGAATTTTGTGACTTTTTGTACAACATATAAATGCGTTTATTAATAATTGTAGTTACCTCCCCTCCTTCATTTTTAAATAATCAAATGACTCTTATTATTGAATTGAGTAAATTTCTTATATGACCAGTTCGGCTCTATATTGAAATAATAATTTTCATTTTTTCGATTACCTTTACATGATAAATACAAGTTACATGATAAATTGTCGATTTGGGCGTATACTTGATAAGTTGCAGTTGCTCAATAAACTAAAGTAGTACTTGTTATTTGAATCTTTATGCAGTGATACTTGTTATAACAAGTTATTTATTTTATTTCTTTTGCGCCCTAAAAAAAGAAATGTCGAATAGAAGTGAGTTATTTATGAAGAGTGCTCCGATATAGAATGTTATTCGTGGAGCCTATGAGGCAAAAAATTTAAAACTGAGTTATTTATGGTCAGCAAAATGGGGTCCCGAATTTTTAAAAACTATGGCGAGAGAAAAGTTCAAGCAAATCCTACGATTTTGACAAAAGAACCGAAAGAAGTAGGCGCCTACAAACAAATAAATTTGCCTTGGTTTCGGAAATATGGGACAAGTTCATTGAAAACTACCAACAGGGCAAAAAATAACAGTTGACGAGCAATTCTGTTTGCAGGTTTATATAGTATATGCCTAATAAACCCAACAAATTTGGCATCAAATTCTGGCTTGCATCAGTAGCAAATATGCCTTTTTGAATGGTTTTCCTTATTTGAGGAAAGATGAACAACGACCATCGTCAATGCTTCTCAGTGAACACGTTGTTTTGAAACTTGTCGAGCCATATAAAAAGCTGTGGAAGAAATATCACGACCGATAACTTTTTCACTACTCGCGACAAGTATTATTGGCCACAAAAACAACTCTAGTTGGAACTATTAGAGGAAACAAAAGAGAACTACCCAAAGCAGCCAAACAAACGAAGGATAACATGCCTCGTTTTCCACTCTGCTATATAAATCAGAGAATTGTGTTCTTACAAATATAAAACAAAAAGCTGTTCTAAGTTCTAAGCATAAATGAAAATTGATAACGGAGTTATTCAAGTTTATAACAGCACAAAATTTGGAGTTGATACGGATAAAATGGCCAGAAAATATACAGTAAAAACTAGTTCTCGTAGATGGCCCCTCCAAATATTTTTATGCATAAATTATTTTTTTTTTCAAGTGAAGTAAATTTTTTTTATTGTTAAAATTTACTAATAACTTGTTATATAACTGTAAATAATATAAAAAATATTAAAAATTAATTTTAAACAAATTTCTTTACACATTAGTTATTCTTTCACAATGCAGTCATTTTGACTGCTTTTGGGCAATATAGGTATATACTAAATTTCAGTCTTTCTAGTGTTAAAAATAAATGTTCATATATATAATTTCATAAAGTAATAAAAGTATAAAATACGTATATAATTATATTTCACTTAATTCCATTCAATATAAATTAATATACAAACAAGTGTATTGTAATAGTCGATGACATTTTCATACATAATCCAGATATAAATATAAAATCAGTATTTTATTTAAAAAAAGACATTTATTGATTTTTATTTTTTCAGCAAAAAAAATATTGAAAATTGAAATTACTGAAAAGTGTATTTCTTTTTTGTTAAAACTGAAACTCAGAAATCAGAAAAAATTATTTTGTCTAATAATTACATGAAGTTTACATGATATTTTCTAGGTTAGTTAGGCTGCCTATCTTATGATATTGTACCTATCGTTGAGTATTATTTTCGATATGTGTTAGTGAGATTTTGTAACAATACAGGAAAAATTTCAAAAAACCTATTTTATATGTATTTTTTGACTATTTTAACTTATGCTAACTTAACTATCTTAATTAATTATATTGACTTAGTTGTAAATAGCTTATTTTCTTACTTAACCTATTTAAAAACATTGTTTACAGCGACTCTAGGCGCCAAGAATTTTGTCACTGAGGGGTTGTTGAAGTCTTTGAACTGTTGTTCGTTATTAAACACGTGGGTCACTGATCACTCAGTGACCCATTAAACCCATTAAAATGAAACTAAAAAAACAGTTATATTTATTTAATCACTAATAAACTTCTCATTTTAAAAAGATATTAATATAAATTTGAAGATAACAATTCAATTATTCGAACGCAGCCATTGAATAAAATAAACAGCAATAGTTGTCATTTTCTCGACGATACCAAAAACACCAAAATCCATGCATTATTAATCGATTCAGATACCAAACGAAAAAGTTCGCACTTCGCGTCGTACGAAAGAGGATCTACTACAATCTCCTCCGAAACTAAATTACAATATTTACAAAAATGTGTGAAATCGCATTTGTTTTTCATGACGAACGTATGTGATATCGTACCTGACTACGATACAAACAAATCTCTACGACCATCTGTAACATTCATGAAGACCATGTGCTCGTTTGCTTTACGGTATTCTGCGTGCTAAAAGTGCAATGTTGTACACATACAACGCTATATCACGGCGCGACCATTCTGTTCTTTATTGATCCAGGGAGGCTGTACAGTCGCAGCCGCTGTAATTCCCGGAGAGGCCGCAACGACGCCACGTCCACTATGCACAGATAGAGCCACACACGCTCTACTAAACTTACACATCTACACACACACACACACACACACACATATATATATATATATATAATATAATATATATATATATATATGTGTGTGTATATATATATATATATATATGTGTGTATATATATATATATATATATATATATATATATATATATATATGTATAGAAAAAAAACAGAGGTACATTCACTAAATATCAATACAATATATATATATATATATATATATATATATATATATATATATATATATATATAGGTTATAATAGGCACAATGTACAGAAACCCCATATATATAAGGGATATTTACCAACCTAATATATAATAGGCACAATGTACAGAAACCCCACTATACAGGCATATACGAGGGTGGTCCCAGAAGTACCCGACCCAACAAAGAAAACACAAAAATTTTGGAAAAAAATATATTTATTTTTCAACATAATCTCCTTTCAGCTCTATACACTTTTCCCAGCGATGTTCAATAAGTTCGATACCCTTTTTATAATAAGAACTGTCTTGCTCCTCAAAATACCCATTAACTGCCGACATCACTTCTTCATCGTTGGGAAATCTTTGACCACTGAGCCATTTTTTCAAGTTTGGGAACAGAAAATAATCCCAGGGGGCTAAATCTGGCGAATAGAGTGCATGAGGTAGCAATTCAAACTTTAATTCATTAATTTTGGCCATTGCAATAACGGATTTGTGAGCTGGTGCATTGTCTTGATGAAACAACACTTTCTTCTTAGCCAAATGCGGCCGTTTTTGCTTGATTTCTTCGCTCAAACGTTCCAATAAGTTCGCATAATACTCGCCGTTGATAGTTTTTCCTTTTTCAAGATAGTCAATGAAAATTATCCCACGCGCATCCCAAAAAACCGACGCCATGACCTTGCCTGCAGATGAAACGGTCTTCGCCTTCTTTGGAGCCGGTTCTCCCTTTTCAGTCCATTGTTTTGATTGTTCTTTTGTCTCTGATGTGAAGTGATGGACCCATGTTTCATCCATGGTTATGAAACGGCGCAAAAATTCTGCTTTGTTGCTGTGAAACTTCGCTAAACACTCAATTGAAACATCTTCACAACAATGTTTTTGCTCGAGTATGAGCAAACGCGGCACCCATCTTGCACACAGCTTTCTCATGTCCAAATTTTCAGATAATATGCGATGTACCGCACTTTTTGTAATGCCTACTATGTCTGCTAGCTCGCGCACTTTCAGTCGACGATCATCCAGTACCGCTTTGTGGATTTTCTTCACCATTTCTGGAGTCGTCACCTCATTTGGTCGACCACTGCGATACTCGTCTTGGCAGCTCGTACGGCCTCGTTTAAACTCTGCTACCCAAAATTTCACTGTTGTAAACGAAGGAGCAGACTCACCCAGAGTAGAATCCAGTTCAGATTTTATATTGGTTGGGCTGAGGCCTTTCAAATAAAAGTATTGTATCACGTAACGATGATCAATTTTCTCCATTTTCACAAATTCACTGAAAACGTTCACTATTGATGGCTGCCAAACAAATACTAAACAACGTGGTGTCCTCAAACTTGAAACATATGCTTTATAGATTGTGTACTTTCTAATACAGTGATATTTTTCAAACAACTACCGCCATCTCTAAGTCAGGCCGGGTACTTATGGGACTACCCTCGTACTCTCTATTTCCCTTACAATATTTTCTAATTCCCTACTCACCTCCATTTATTCTAAATCAATTTTTAAAAAATTATCACCTGTGACATACTTCTTATTAATATATTTTAATCATAGAAATCTATATATAAACTATTGATTTCTCTGCAAATTAAATCATAATATCTACCAAATGAATGAAATTAACACGAAATTCAATATTAATGAAAATTTATTATTGAAATTCATAATTGATATTTATTTGGCACTGTAGCAAATTCACTTTAACACTAGGTTTACGGAACGCGTCATTTTGACACGTTTCGAATTTCATGAGGGAATTTATAGAAACCGTTTACATTTTTCTTCTATCACTTGTACTGACTTTTATCCATTTAATGAGACAAATATACTAGGGAAATTAATTTTCTTCAAAACTTTCTAATTTAGAAATTATGTATATGGTGTACCTATCTTTACGATACGGGTCAATTTGACGCAATCGTAAAATAAGCGTTAATGCTAGTTGGAAAATTCTAATATGGAAAAGACATGTGAAGCAAAGTCACTAAAAGATTTTTATTTATGGTCGAAGAAATCGGGACCCGCTTTCTTCTCGAGCACAATGCCTAGAGATCAATTTACGCAAATTCTTTGATTCTTATGATTTGATAAAAGAACAAAACGATCCGAACGTTTACGTACAGATAAATTTGCATTGATATCTGAAATATGGAACAAATTTATACATAATAATAAATCCTGTTATAAACCTCACGAAAATATTTCATTAGACGAGCAACTGTTCCCTACGAAAGTCCGATGCAGATTCACGCAGTATATGCCAAATAATCCACATAAATTTGGCATAAAGTTTTGATTGGCTGTAGATGTAAATTCAAAATATCTAAAAAATGGTTTCCCTAATCTGAGTAAAGATGAAACACAAACTTAAACACTTTTGGATGGATTTTGTAGTTTTAAAGTTAGCCGAATCATATTTACATCAAGGCAAGAATATAACAACTGATAATTTTTTTACCAGTATATAGGTGTAAAAGATACGCGGAATAAATGTAATGTTATATAATGTTAAATATTATAAATTTTATATAAATGTATATCTTATAGTTTCATTTATAAATTAATATTATATAATTGTTGTTTTTAAGTTGTTTTTTAAAGAAAATGTATGATTTTGTTCATGCGTCAAATTGACCCGTGTCCGTAAAGATAGGGTATACATAAAACGTCCGTAAACCTAGTGTTAACAAATAAATCACTCATCCTTCTATACCACAAAATTTTATAAAAGTGTTCAATAATCATTTATGATTCACTTTATTCGATAGTACGCATTTTGATGGTTATGTTATTATCGTCAGAGTTCTACATTATAAAATCTTCAACCCTTCATGATAAAATATTATGATGCAATGATATTAGAATAATATTATGGTAATGTAACATCAGTGGACAATAATTATTGAAAACTTTTATAAAATATTATTTTGTTGAAGAGTAATTCAATTTTTTAAAATTAAATTTCATTATATTCGAATCTAATTACTTCAAATACATTATCATTTAGTAAAGTACAACCCTCTGTATATTTATGAATTTTTCATACTCTTTTTACTACAATATATAATATATTCATACGTATACAAACAGTAATGGTTTTTTAGTAATAAATCATAATTAAGTCAAAACAAATCATCATTCATATTCAATTTTAAAATGTTTATTAAATATTATAGCTCAACAACTGATATAATCAATAAAATTATACAAAAAAATATCAATCCATATATAGATAGATATAATAACTTTTAAAAGAATACTTCATAAAAAACTAAATATAAAAAGTTGTGAATACTAAATAGAATTCATTTTATTAGGATTGAATTCTATAAAATATATAATTCACTCAAAGTACTTTAATGGATAATTAATAATAATGTTTAGTTATTTTTCTGCATTGCAGATATAATCTATTTATAACAAAAATATCAAATAATGCGTTTAAAAACATTTTAACAATTTATATTAACAATTTTCAGAAAGAAAAATCGAATAAACTACAAACTTTTGCCAAAGTATGCAAATAATTTCAAATAATTACGAATGTTATTTTTCACAAAACTCAGCACGAAATGTTATAGTACACAAACAAAATTAAAATGTTGCCACGTTCATAGGAGAATTAGTTAATTGCGTAAATATTTTCAATATACGTTACCTCGAACCAATATTGGTGTAATGCTGATAATTTACAATATTTTGTTGATTCATCCAACTTTGCACAATCAAATACAATATATGTAGAAAATATTTCATATACTTTTGTAAAAACAAAGGGAATACATGATCGTGGAATTTCGGTCGGGGAAGAACTGTGAGGAAAGTTATGTTTAATAATAAGTAATAATATAACTAAATACAGTGAGTTGTTACACGAAAAAAAAATTTCTAGCTGAAAATTTTATTTAATATATATATATATATATATATATATATATATATATATATATTAAATGACCACTAGTGTGGTGATTAGCATCATCACCTATCATGCGAGAGAAGTACATTCGATTTCCAGTCGGAGGTATAAGACAAGTGTGGTTCTTAAAACCTATACCTTTCACCATTATAAAATTAGTAATTTTGGATTCCTAAATTTATTTTTATTAATTAACTAAATAAAAATATTTTTCAATGTATTTAGTTTCATGTCATTATTTTTCAAACAATTTAGAAATGTGTTTATATCTTTCTAGAGATGTTAGATTTTGAACTCCCATAAAATATTTTTGTATAGTATTATCATTTTTAAATAATCTTATATATGGTTGAACAAAATATTAAATTGAGACAAAATAAGAAATAAAATATTTTATTTCAAAATTATATTTATGATTCAAAAAATCATGATTAATTGAAATATCATTATGTTGGAAACAATGTACTATTGTATTACATAGCTAAAAGGAGAAATATTATTTTTATTAATAAACAAAATAGAAATATAGTACTAATTTACTGATAAATACATAATTTCATTAAAAAACATATAAAACACAACAGCTGAATGTAGAAAATATACGCTGTAATTTACTCAAGCCATTAGCAACTGAACCAACAATTGTTACCAATGTTTAAACTACATCACTGTACATCACTGGACATTAGCTAGCATACGAACATATCATGACAAGAGACACTATGAAGATATTACGTCAAAATACATTTTAGATTAATTGCTCTCAGAATTCAACACAGAGCTACTACTATCGTTCGTGGAACATTTATGCATTGGTTAGATTCAGCAACACGCGAGAAACTTGCTAGACTGACCGCATAATACCCTTGGTTCCTATATCGTCGCATTCCGTGCTTTACCAGAATGGAGAGGCAACAGCAACAGTAGTGATATTGCCAATGGTAGCTGTGGCCATGGTGGTTCATTGCATGTCAAAGTTCACACAATTAGTAGCTGAGTGGTGTGATGATAAGGCTCACGCTCTCATTCGTTATATGGTTGTTACTTTATACTATTTTATGCCTTTTTCGAGTTTTTATATACACGTATATATATATATATATATATATATATATATATATATATATATATATAACAACTTATATATTAGTAATTACTTACATTAATATCATTTTGATTAAATTAAAATTTTCTTTACATTCAAAAACATATAAAATGATTTATAAAAAAATAGTTATATGAAAAACAATATTATTTTAAAAATCATGCTAATGAGAAATAATTTATTAAATTAAATTATTTTCCATGTTTCTCACAAATATCTATCACTATATTTTTTCTTTTCATTTTTATTAGGCAATGATTCGTTTCTATTAAAATAGTGCTTAATATTACTCAAAGCTGAATTTGAACTAAAATTCTAAATAAATTATTTAAAATGTACATTTTTTCATTATTTTTCTAAACTACCATCAAAATCGCACAATTTCAACCACTAATGAATTTTATAAGCATAAATTGAAATAGAGTATTTTAATTGTCTTAATAAAAAAATATTTTATATTTCCACAAATAAAATCAAAAATGCATGAATAGTCGTTATTGAATAAGATTGTTAAATAATATTTGCTGTGATTAAAAACTTCAAAGGAGCTGAAAAAAAACGTCACCATATTTACAAATATTGTCATTGTTTATACTTGTTTTATTACTTATGCGAAATAAAAGTAGTAATTTCTTTTTTATGAAATGTGATATTAACCGAGTAGATCGTTACAAAATTAAAAGGAAATATTATATACGTAATTTACATGTTAATTTTTTGAAAGACTATTCCACAACCAGTTTCAAATATAAAAAAGAACACAATGAAGATATTTTGTACGGTAACGTTGTTTCAAAAAGCCTCAATTTATTTCGGGTACTGTGTTGTTACATACCGTCCCAAATTCACCGCAACCTTTCTTTAAAGCAATTATCAGATACTGTTTTGCACGACCGAGCTGCTTTTGCATTTCATAACACCCTCATATATACTTCACACACATACATATACAAGTATTTATAACTGAAGAACACTTTGCAATAATATACAAGAGTAACTGGAAAATAATTCATTTTTGTTCTGAACACTCCAATTTCGTTTCAGGGATTTTATAATTTTAGAGTAAATAGAAAAAAAAACGATTCCCATTGTTAACGTTTAAATTACTTGTTTGATGTTTCTTCTCGCGTTATTATACAAGAGTACACTTTCATTATAAACCTTAGTACTAATCACAGTATCTTTTAAATCAACCATATAATTTGCATACGCGTTATAATATAAAAAATCACCAAACAAATATTTACACGCATACATAAATACAATAAATATAATGTACTATCATAAATTGTTTTTAATAATTACAAATAACAGATGCTTACATATACATAAATAATTTCAATAGACAAAGTTATCTAAATAAACAGAGTACATTGATCAATTTTTTTTAAATGGCACTTACTAAATACAGCTTCAGTGTGTGCTTTACAGCAAATGTTAAATATTTAATGGTTATCTCGTACCTGTTAAGAGCGTGTGCGTGCAAAGTCAGCAGACAGGTACACCAATTAAAATTTAATAAACGCCGTTATTACGCTCATGTAAATCAAGCCTAATTGCTCATGGCATCGTCCAATAAATTATACAATAAAACAGAGACAATAAACATCCATGTATGGAATTCACATAATATGTTATTGTATCAATTAATACACGTCTACTTCGTCCAATACTTACTATATTGATTGAAAAATATTATATATATATATATAAATATATTATTAATCAATAATTATTTTTTCTAATAAATAAAATCAAATAAAATATTTAAATATATATTTTAAATATACCTGTAATTCAACTCAAATTTTATACAAAAAATAAACAAACATAAAAGTTATGTTTGTTTAAAAATATCTGAGAAATTCTCAAACTCAACATACAACTTAGCAAAGTTACATAAATTTTAAATATTTAATGTTTACCATTTTATTTGTATATGAATTCAGTGAAGATAAAATGTTAATTTAAAAATTAAGCAACTTGCCATTCAAACGCTAATTTCATGCAAACAAAATTTAATAGGTCTATAAAACGGTCTTTATATACATATATATATATATATATATATATATATATATAT
>CP092090.1:17066067-17201067 GCA_029203775.1 Neoneuromus ignobilis
ATATATATATATATATATATATATATATTAAAAGCACGCAATACATTTTCTAAAATAAAATACAACCAAAGAAGCCACCAAGTAAAACACAATAAGGCTGTATGTATCACACACAATTAAACACAGAAATAACTGCAAATATCATTGCTGAATACGAACTCGTAGTCGACGCAGCAAAACCGCCGTACAAGACTTTGATGTGGTTGAGTGGTTGCCGACCCGAACCTCGACTTGCCAGCCAGCGCTTCCACAACCACCGACATCAAATACAGTCGTCTAACATGTAGTAGTCCGTTCGACAAAAAGGAGAATATATCATCGTCGTAAAGTGCAATTAGTGCGAGCGAGACATTTTGTACCACTTGAAACGACGACATCTCCCCAAAAACATACGAAAAAGTTACGTCCGTGCGTTTCGTTACAAACGGAACAGTTTTAGTACGCCAATCGTGTAGTGAGTCAACAACAAGTGTGTTATTTACGTGCGCGCAGATCACAATTATCGCGTCCGAAAAAGGTTGACGGTAGCGAGAAACGAGCAGAGACCATCGACTACCCGTTCAAGTCTGCGTATTCAGCAACGTGCGACACAAACCAAAAGCAGAGGTGTTAAAAACCTAGCTAATGAAATGAAAATATTTAAACGACATGTTCCAACATACGTTGCAAAATTTTAATTTATACTACAATTAAATATATATTCTTGTATAACGAAAAAAATATTTTCTCAAAAATATTGCAATTTCTCTCAAAGACTTATCTTTTAAAATTACTCTAATTCGTTTTTGTCGCAAAAATTTCACGTCTCTAGAACACCAGTCAAGTGTTTTGTTTGTTCTACAACCATCGTGTTTCTGTTATAAAACTGCTTTATTACTTCTAAATTTTCTCTATCCTATTCTTCAAGGGATAAGAAACAGACTCTTTACTGTTATATTACCCACGTACTTTGTTTTTGTTTCCTCTTATAGCATAAATACTATTTTGTACTTTATATGAAGACTATTGCATACCAATTTAAACTTTATACAAGCATATATATATATATATATATATATATATATATATATATATATATATATATTTGTAAATGTATTTAATTGCAAAATCTCGTTATCCTTCAAATATACAACCTCATTTATATAATATAAAGAAATATAACATATATTACCATATAAATAAATTTACCTAAATAAGTGCCACTACAGAGAAACAAAATTTTAAAAATAGACAGTAAACTCATCAATGTTTTGAAAAATTTTAAAAATATTTTTTCTTTGAAAATGTTTGTATTTTTTATTTTTTTCGCTATTTTCTAAATATTTATGGATTTATTTATAAACTAAATAATTTTATTAAAATACGTCATGAAATAAAATCAATTATTTAAATTCAACTAAAATTAAAACAAAATGACTTTTATATAAACATTTATTTTATATAAACATTTTTATATAAACATCTTTTAGGTTTTTAATATTAAATTTCCTGGTAATTTAATATTAAAAAGCTGAAAGAAAAAAATATTTGTAAGATTTTAATATCTTTGAATGGAAATATAATTATTTTTAAAGCATTTTAACTTTTTTATTTTATTTCCTAATATTATTATTTATTAACATTAACTACATATTTCTTAATTATTATAAATACATTAGACTGAATTTAACTAAAATTCAGTTGAGAAAGAAAAACGAAAATCTGCGACTTTATTTTACATATTTAAAAAAATTATCCAATTATATCCAACTTATAAACTATTTTAATTAAAGAACAACTTCTTTTTCTTTCTGTTGAAGAAATGATTATTTACTAAAAAATAATAATAAGATTTTAAAAAACAAGTTAATAAAAATCGCATCTCTCTAAATATTTCCGTATTTCAAATGTCCTTTATTGCATTATAATTAAAATTGAACTTTTCTCATTGAAGGCTAAATCCATATAAAGAGAAAACTATAAAAAAACAAACTCATTCGTTATTATAAACTCTTGCATCAGAGTCCCTGTCCTTAGCAACGTATTATAATTTTCATCATTATTATCTTCATATATATTTTACATTGATTGTACAAAAAATACAAAGAACTTATTTTATTTTATTAGTAGTGTATGTATATCTTTACATTCCAAAATTAATTATTTTACTTTCCAAATATTATTTTAATATAAGTTTATCAATATTAAAAATAATTTTCTCTATTGAAAGAATATTTTAATATACGAGGGTCGTTTGATAAGTATAGTAAATTTATTTATTATGTAATTTAATTAATTAATCAATTTAATTAAATTTTTCAATTTAGTTTCTCTTACTTTTTTACCATACTTATCAAACGACCCTCGTATATATATATATATATATATATATACACTACATGGATAATGAATATATCTATAAAAAAGAAGCATTTACAACAAATTTCTGTGCGATCAAATTCATGTTGAAAACATAATACACGTTTTTTCTGCCTAATGTTAAAAACATTTAAAAGGCACGTACACTTAAAACGGAATGAACGTTCATAAAACGGACAGAAGACCAACGAACGAAAAACCCTGTACCATGCGATACGTTCAAAAGAGACATGACACGACCCCAAATTGACGGTGTTTTATGCGCCTGTGGGCATCGGGTGGTATGACCGACAAAAGTATAAATTTTACATCATGAAAAATACCACGGTATGTACATTTTACGGTAAAGCCGTGAGTGGTAGCAGCCAGAGAATGACAAATTACTGCGTAACATTATAACGAGGCAACGGTACGCCAGAGCACGCCCCACTTTCATACATACCGAACCCCTAAGCTCGCGTAGAGATTATTCAAACACGAACGGTAACGAAGAGTTCACTCGCGAGAGCATCCGAGGTCCAGAGGATGGGTAAGAGTTCGATTGCTAGATATGTACTTGGTTTTATTCTATTGTGAATGATCTCAATAGCACACTGATATCATTGTATATGAAAACTGATATGTGGTAGGTGACACATTTTCATCAACAACATAGAAACAAAACCCATACTGTGTCTTTCCCACTCTCTCCTCTTTTTCTCAATATATATATATATATATATATATATATATATATATATATATATATATTTACACATTAACAATCTGTCATATAAATTCCTACATGAATACAATAGATAACATATGTAAAACATTATTAATAATTCACTACCATACTTTCATTTCTTTAAAATTAATAAATAAATATATTTTTCAACAAAAACTCATTTACAGAGTAATATTTTCCATTTAGTTCCATTAATGTAAAAACAAATAAAACTAAGTGATTTTTAATATAAAATTACATTATAAAGTACTTACTATACACGCAGAGATGATGAAAAAAAGATACGTACCTGAAAAATAAAACTTTTTTTATTAAATTATTAACACTGTATATATATATATATATATACATATGTGTGTGTGTGTTTGTGTATATATGAGTGTTAATCTGCGTATTATAATTTAATTAAATTTTTTTCAAAATTATTTTTAGTACACACATTGCAATATTTCAGCACATTATATAGTTAAGCCATTTAAAAACAAAATTAATTAACTCAATATTTTTTTTATTATTATTTAGAAATAATATTATTTCAAAAAAGATTTATTTTATATCTTATAGCAAAATAAATTTCATATTGAAACTATTTTCGTTTTCTTTTAATTATAATTTCTAAGTGAGAGAAAAAATAATACTTTTAAATATATATAACTTGTTATAAAACACACTCCTTTTACCATTCCCATCCCCCTCATACAACATATATGCACAAAAATATTCTAAAATATTGATTACAAGACGTGTCATTTTGCAAAATCTCAGTCAAGCCTTAGATTTTTTACCCAATTTGTTCTTAATATAAAAACTCAACGAAGGTTTACGTTTTAGTAGAAAGGATATCAACGAGAGAATAAAATACTTTGAACGTATAATATGGGTTCAATTTTACGACAGGCGATTTTAAAAAATTCTACTATCGTTAAATTATATAAATGTATATATATATATATACAGATTACACAAAAATATATAGATAACTCAATAAATAATTATTGTTTTACTTAATAAAATAAACAGATTCATTTCAGTACTGATCAACAAAAGTATACAAAAACATAAAAAAATAAAATGTTACAAAGTCAGGACAAGATAAAGAACAGCAGAAAATTATTATATGAGAATTCAGAAATTTATATAATACTACTTTATATTTTTGAAGTGCAATTTTTATTACTTTTTTATATTTTTAGTTCATGAAATTATATAGCCCAGAAATAAAACAGTCACGATTGAACCATAAATTTAATTTGTAGGCGAATTATTTTCAGTACTGAAAATTAGTTTTAGTTTGACAATATAATTACAATTCAGAATAAATATGTTTTGTATCTAAATGTGTAATAAATATATAACAATGATGAACACATATCCTTTTCACAATGACAATATTTTTCGTTGCTGATCAATAAGGCAAGGATTGAAAATAAAACAGCATTTTTTTAACACTGCGATTTAAAACAGTAATTAAAAATACATAAAAGTGATAATAAATGAACATTTTTGAAATAAAAAAATTATAACCCTCTTTCATTTGACACTTTAACATCCTTTGTAAACATTAACATCCACACCGTAATCAATCACTATTTTCCGCAATCCTTATTATTCACTTATGAAATATTTTTTTGAGAAAAATTTATATGTTTTTAATGTATATATAATTTTTAACAATAAAAAATGTTCACTAAAACAAAATAACAGTTAATATTTCAATTCCATTATTAATGATTTAAATTTAAAAGCAATAAATTATCATATTTCATACAATAAACTATCATTTTCATTTAAAAAAAACAATTAAGCTTTAAAAATACTGAAACATATTTTATTAAAGGCAATAAAATTTATTACCACTTTTTTATATTTTACGATTAAAAAAAATAGTATATATCTAAAATGGGCTTTAAAAACAATTTATTTATTAAATAATTTCATATCCCAAAATTAATAAAAGATAAAACTGACTTATTTATTCCATATTTATATCCATTAGCATACATTATTATAATATATGCTAATGAATATATAATAGATAAATATTCAATATATTAAACAAATTCATATTTTAACTTTTAGTCCTTAAAATTTTAACATTATTTTTATCATAACAGCATCAAAAATATTATTTAACATTTTATAAATTCACAAATTTAATGTCTTTTATTATACCCTTAAATCTTCTTAATTAAATCATACAAATATCTATAATATATAAAATATATACAAATTTTTATTAATGTATTGAGGTTAATAATCACACATATATATTAACATAGTATTGATTTTCATATTAATGACAATTAAATAAACCTTCCTATCAAAACAAGATTAGTTAATAAATCAGAGGGGGATAAAATGATTATATTACATTAATAGCACAATTATCTATAATCAGTCATGTATATATATATATATATATATATATATATATATATATATATATATATATATATATATATATATATATGTAATAAGTTAACAAAAACGCCACGTTTCAAAACTCTCTTAAATTCATTATAAGTTCACTACTATTTTCGCTAGCATTTACAAAATAAAATTTGAATCCATAAGAATAATATAAGCGCAAAAATGGTCGAACTAATCTAAATCAACAAATGCAAAAAAAATTACCCGGCCAAACCGCGACAAAGCTATTGCGTATAGGTCAGAGTCATGGATGAATTGTGCCGAACTGTTTTTTTTTTTTTTTGCAAAGAGACAAAAAACACAAAGAGTTCTTTTTACGCAAATGCGTTTTTTATTGTTCGCCATAGTAGTTTTTAAAAATTTATATCCAGCTTGTGAACAATTATTTTTGTATTTGTTTTTATTTCATAAAAAAATGAACAAATTATTATTTCACGACAACCATGAACGCTTAACTGGCGTTTTAATGCATTTTGTTATTATTCAAACGAGGAGATTAAAAAATTAAACGAGTATGTAATACTTTCGTACAGAGTACATGTTTATTTTCTTCACAAGTATGACAATGACATTACTTTCTTTCATACTTTGTAATTACTTTCTACCTATATCTGTCATTCCTAATGAATTACCTTCTGTACTATATGACTTCAACACAAATTTAGGGAATAAATATTAACGACAAATATAGCGAAAATTTTTTTTCGATATTGCAAATATATTTTACTAAAATGACATTCCCTATCCAAATGATTTATAAAACCGTACCATTTATACAATATTAGTAAAATAAATAAATAAATCATTCATAAATTAATATTTATTTCTCCATATTCATATAACAAAATATTCTTCGTGACTTCGTTTTTAAATTATAGCAATACATTTAAATTTGAAACATTATATAACGCATACTAATGTATTTTACTTTTAACGCAAAATCTATCTTTAGATTCTTTATATCATAGTTCATACATTTAAAATAAATCTTATTGAAAATGTAATCAATCATTAAACAGTTTGACAAATAATATGTTATTTTAAAAGCAGATAAAAAGCTTCTTTTTAAAAAAGCTAATGGAATAACAAACAGAATTCTCAAATATTTTCTCTTTACTATTACTTATCAGTAATGATTAATTTCTCTTTTTTTAAAAAATATATATATAAACATATAGACATATATAGTTTAATTTGATTAGTTTTTAGCAACAATTATAATTTTGACTTTTGTAACTTATAAACAAACATAAAATAATCGTTGAAAGGCGTATATAAGTTGGTCTGATAAAATACATCGAAACGAATCATTATTTAAACGAACAGCGGCTTTGCTTCAACCAATTTAAGGATTGTCTTACTAGCTTATTTAACATCTAATTCTTACAAAGTACTATGTCTGTAATAATGCTTCAGGGTTGTTTGTCGTGGGTGTGGTGTACGCACACAATTCTGGCGGAAGCGTTTCCACATTAAAGTCACATTTACTTGAAAGGGGTGGTTAGAAACGGGTTGTTTATTTACAAGAAAGCAAACAGTTTCGAGCTGTAAGTGAATTGTGTACGAGAAAATTAACGCAGAGGTTCCTGAACAACATTAATCTTGGAACGCATTATATCTTAATTGAGTAATTCAAATAACGAGTATCGAAAAAAATCAATGAATAAAAAAAGAGACAAAAATCATAAAGAAAAACAAAATTTTCGCGCTTATTTTTGTATAAATTAATACATCGTTACCATAATTCAATAAACTAATGAAATTGTCTAAAATAATTAACTGTCTCATTTGTTAATGCTCTCAATAGAAAATTTAATAATCAACATATTGTAAAAATAACACTACAAAAAAAAAAGTAATTTTCTATTGAACATTCAAATAGCAAAAAAAAAATTATATCAGACAAAACACAGTTTAGAAAAATATATAAAAAAATATAATATAAATATAACTGAAAATCAAATTTTACTTTTTTATTAATATATTTTTCATATAGGATCATCCAAATGTGATATATAGATTTGTATTTTATTGAAAAGAAACATGTGTATAGTTTTTTTTTAATAAAACACAAATCTAGGAGGATCCTATATTATAACTTTCTTAAAAAGGAAATATTACCTTTAAAATCCTTAATTATTTATTGAGAAATAGGATGTCAAATAAAAATAAATTTATTTAATATAGATAATGCGCACAAATTTATCAATGTTAATATTTATACATATTTTACACACACACACACACACATAAATATATATATATATATACATTTGTGTATACCTCTGTAATTTATAATGTTGTTTCAGACTAAATATCACATAATAATTGATATTTATTACTAAAATCACGCATTTATTCAGATGCAAACAAACCGAACCAGGACGATCACTTATATATTAAATTACACCTGCGCGATCATCAACCAATGTACAAAAAGTAATGTTTCAATACACCGGGGATATTTATTTTACTTTATCGTCGTTTAGAAAACAAACGTCCTGGTGCGTTTTATCGGCAAACGTGACGCCGGCCACAATGCCGTTGCAAACAATGACTTAATCTACAGTCGTTATCATCCAACACAATGTGGATGTGCACTGCCAACGAACGAGCGCACAACATGTACATGTACATGTCGTGTTGCCTTTTATATTTTTACTCGAATTCGCTCCCTAAAAACGTAACAATGTCATTCCGAACCTCATTCTGTTCGTTCGACGAAAAAATGTCACCTGATACTTTTTTCTGAGGATGTCTTTGTTATACGTTTTTAATTAAATCTTGTCTTTGAAAAAACTTTATTACAATAATGACATAAATATAACGTTACATTATAATATATATATATATATATATATATATATATATATATATATATAAGCATGTGCATAGTATAAACAAAGATTTATATAATGTAAAACAAAATACTAAGACAGGTCTAATTATCAATATATAGATCGCAATTAAAAAAAATACAAAAATAAGTTTAATCAAAAAAACGACAAGTTTTTACTAGTATTTATTACATTTACTGTTAAAAATTAACTTATCTTCACAAAAAAATGTCATTTCACTTTTTGATAATCAGACCTCTGAAACTAAAAATATATTTATAATGATGATTTTATACAATTTCATTTCGTAAAAAGCATTAATCTTTCAAAAAAATTCACATATATATTTATAATTAATATCTATCCATAAACGTCAGTCAACAACGTCTAAATCGATAACGTTATCACGAAAACGTCTATTACATGATAGTTAAAATAACTATCGATTGAAAAGTCTGTTAAACCTTCATCAGGATATAGTTCTATCCGAAATCACTTTACATATATGTATATATATATATATATATATATATATATATATATATATATATATATAAATTATTATGTATTTATAAATAAATAAATAAATATATATATATATATATATATATATATAGAATCATAACATTTTTGGAAAAATATTAAATATCTATGAAATATATAGACCAAACTAAAACTAATTACCTCTCAAAGGTACTTATTTTTTTATATTTTGAAACCAATATTATAAAAATTTAAAATACATAATTTTATAACTTTAATATCACATAAGTATATATATATATATGTATATATATATATATATATATATATATATATATATATATATATATAAAATTATGGAATATTTTAAATCAACTTCAATTATTGAACACACCTACATATTTGTAATTCTAGAATAATACTAATATGACTAAAATTGTTTATTTGAATTTACAAATGCCATTAGGAAAATGTATTCTAGTCTTTTATATAAAGATATTTAAAACAAATACGAGGGCTGTTTGATAAGTCCGTGTAAAAATAAAAACTGCTTCATTTTTTTGAATAAATCGTTTTTATTTTTCAACATAGTCTCCTTTTAGGCTTATACACTTCATCCAACGCTGCTCTAGTTTGTTGATCCCTTCCGAATAATAGGATTTGTCCAAGTCTGTAAAATAGTCATTCGTTCCTGCAATCACCTCCTCGTTCGAATAAAATCCCGCGAGCCATTTCTTCATATTAGGGAACAAATAATAGTCCGATGGAGCCAAGTCTGGAGAATAGGGGGGATGTGAAACGATTTGGAACCCTATTTCCATTAATTTTGCGGCCACAACTGCTGAGGTGTGAGCTGGTGCGTTGTCGTGATGAAAGAGGACTTTTTTGTGGGCTAATCGGGGACGTTTTTCTTGCAACTCGGTTTTCAAACGATCCAATAACAATGAATAATATGTACCTGTAATGGTTTTACCCTTTTCCAAATAGTCGATAAAGATTATTCCTTGCGAATCCCAAAAGACAGTCGCCATAACCTTCCCGTCCGAAGGAATTGTCTTCGCCTTTTTCGGAGCAGATTCCCTCTTGTTAACCCATTGTTTAGACTACTCTTTGGTCTCAGGAGTGTAGTGATGTATCCATGTTTCATCTACAGTGATGAAACGACGCTTAAAGTCCTGCGGATTGCCTTTAATGAAGTAGTGTTTAATCAACACGCGAAATTCTTTTTCGTCCATTATTTGACAATCACTCGATTTCCTTGATTCCAACGATTATCAAACACAAAGGAATAGACCGATATGACTGAAACTTGATGTGTGTTCTTCAAAGAGATGCTACTAATTAAAAATAACTTCGATATGCACCAGTGGTGCCATCTTTCGGAAATTACACGGATATATATATATATATATATATATATATATATATATATATATATATATAATTCAAAAATTCACTAGACAACTCAATATATAGGCAATTTTAATATTTTACAATAAACGATTTTTTTACATAAATCTACAATTTTAATTTCTATTATATTTTTAGTAATATATAATAGGTCTTCCTTATCAATGCAATAATAATTATACTTTCATACAAAGACCTACTATAAATAATATTTATTCAATCTTTTTCTGTAATAACACTCTTAAAAGTATTTTAAACAGTTTAATTGGAATTTTAACAAAAATTAAAAAAGTTTTCGACATTTGAAAACTTGCTACGAAAAATTTATCCTGATTAGTTTTTTTTAATTATATTCGGTTTTTCGACAGTTAAATACACGATGTGAATAATGCGTCTCATTTTAAATACAAAGTATATTTAATACACTTCGTTGTGCTTGAAATTTTTTTACAAATTTTATTCATTATAAAAGTATCAATTTATTCTAACTCATTTTTAAAAATCAATTATTCTAGTATAAAATTACAAACATCAATTAAATAATGTATTAAATTATATTATATTCTTTATATTAATTGTTAAAAGAGTAGTTTTATCGATATATATATATATATATATATATATATATATATATAGAGAGAGAGAGAGAGAGAGAGAGAGAGAGAGGAATAGATAAATAATTAATTTACTTATTAAAGAGATTATACTTTTTTTAAAACAACGTGTTTTAAAAAAATTCTTCTATATTTAATAAATTTATTAAAAATATGAAAAACAATAAATTAAATTCTTTTTATAAAAATCGAAAATAAATAAATATGAGCATATTTAAATCTATACAGATAACATCACCCTTTGAAATAGTATATATCATATGGATCAAAAACTATATTACTTTACTACATTTTAGTATTTCAAGTCAAAATATTTTATAAAAGATTTTGGTTACTTTCCTCGCCATAAAATAACTTTGGACACTATTTTTTTATTACAGACACTACGAATTTTAAAATACATCGTCGCAAAAGAACACTAAGTCATCGATTACTTAAAAAGTCATATAGTTAGAGGACAGAAACTACACAAACGACTCGAATACGTTTTTTATGTTTCCTTAGAACGTCGGAAAAAATCGACAATAAAACCTACACGCCGGAAAATGTTAAATGCTCTAAAACGCGAATCGAAAGTTTGATTGCGTCATAAACCGTTTAGTGGCGAAGTGCGGTGGCCGACATATAATATTACGATGAAAATACGATGTGCAACCAACCACCTGTGCACTTCTGCCACCTGTGTTGTAATATGATATATTTTATTTTACGAGAAAGGTTTTATCGCTAAAAATATTTATATATCTGTTACCAGTACAACGTAAAACAGTCAAATGTACAAGTTGTAATGATCATTAACATGAATATTATATAGTGATAAATGTCATTGTGTTTTCTGAAATGTTATACACACGTACATAACAACTGCACTCTCTTAAATGAGCATTTTATTAACAGTGGTTACGTTTTAATCTAGCATCAGTTTTTATTACCATCGTCGTTAATTAAATGTAAGTTAATTTTTTTTTCATTCTCAAATAATGAACGAAGTTAAATAATTTTTATTTGAAAAATATTCCAATTTATTTTCTTTCTTTAATTATACACATATTTTAAATATTTGCATTTTAATAACTTGTAAATATATTTAAATATATACATGAAAAAAAATATTTTATTTCTGAATTTATATTCTATACACAAATCGCAATTGAAATCTTTGAATATAAATGTTCGAATATAAAAAACAGTTGTAAAAAGACAGGTTTGTTAATTTAAAAAATCCATAGAAACTATTTTACAACATTAACTAGATTTGAAAACATTAAGGAAAGTAATACATTGATGAAAAACTTTTAATTGAATATTTATTATCAATAATTCGTGTAATATATAGAGAAAAATATTTTTAATATTAGGTTGTCAAATATCTCCCTTCCGCCTTTTTGTCTTGAATTTCGCGGCTATGTACAAAAAAAAAAAAAAAAGCGGAAGGGAGATACTTGACAACATAATATAAATATGTATAAATCGATATACTTAAACATGAGGCGACCTAATATATTTTTAAATTACAATAACGAAAATAAAATAAAACACATCAATGTTCTTTCAATTATTTAACCATTATCGATTTATAAAAGACAACATTTATGTAGAAAAAATAGTCGATAAAATAATAAAAATCCATTAGTCATTGAAAAAACTTACATAAATAGCAAAAAATAAATGTATAGTTAAATTTAAGAGCCGTAGATATACAGCGACCTTAAAAAACGCATAATGCATACATAATCGTAAATTATAGTTGAACGATGGCTGGATTCTATACATTGCTGGTTCAATTCAGCATGTAGTGGTAGTACAGAAAACCGTCGCACGACTTTTATTTCGCGCTGCGACGACAAGAACGGCATCGCTTCCGGAAACGGCCGTGGACGCCGGGCGTCGCGGTGAGCTAGCTCGTAATCGCCGACGTCGTTACATAAAATGTCTAACAGCGGTGACATAGCAATGATTAAGCAATTAACATAAACCCGGTAATTGCAAAACAACGATGCCTGTTTCATAACGATGCGGATGTGGTTGCAATGCTTACAGTGAATTGTATTATGTTAGATGCGTGATTTTAATGCTAAACAGTATTTGTTTTTCCAATTCGTTTCAGATATGTCGACAAGACTGTAAATATAATCTCTTTTATCATCAAAATTACGTTTTAAAGTTTCGTATTTAATAACACTAATAAAGATTGATTTTCTGTTAGAGTTCAAAGATATATTCTAATTTTAATATTAATTAAAAAAAAAACATTACAAATAAATAATCGAGCATTTACACCAAAAAATAAAAATAATGAACACTTGCTGAACAATTTCACCTTAATGTTTTGTAAACAGAAATCATTCTCGTAAAATAAAACTGGAAATAACATTTTCTTCGCAAAAATATAAAATATTTTTTTTATACAAATGAATCATTTTTAATACTACAAAATTTGTTAAAACTCTTCAATTGTCCACTTTATGCAGTAGAGCGAAAATCTATAATCAAGCCATTATTTTCAAAATGCATCATTAAAAAATCTGATTTAAAATAAAGAGTGATATTTTTGTAACATAAATCAATCATAGTACCAAACTAATTATAATAAATTATGATCTTTATAAGAGAATATTTTGATTTTTATTTATTCAAATGAATTATATTTCTATATATTTTATATCTAATTTTAACTCCTTAATCTATACACTAAACTGTTTATACAAAATCGAAATAATTCAATGACATATACATTTAAAAAAAAAATTCTAGCATATGATTTGATTTTAGAAAAAAATGTATTGTAACTACTATCTATTAATAACTAATACAACTATAGATATTTAAATATTTTGAAAGTAAGGCATACGTCCATAGATAATAAATAAAATTTACGAATAAGAATAAAAATTACGTTTATTCTATAAGATTGAAATAAATAATACATAAACAATTCCTTTTGTAGCTATTGACAGACATTTTATACAAGAAATAAATATTTAAGGCGACACTAAATAGATTTGTTCTAAATAAATTATATACAAATATCCTAGTGTGAATACCGTAAAACTTTTGTATTGTAACACCCCAAGAGACTGCAAGATTCTGTTTATTGTTTGACAGGTTTTCTAAAACAAACGTAAGTTTTTATTGTGAATAATAATGTACCTTTAAATTATATATATATATATATATATATATATATATATATATATATATATATATATATATAAAGTTAATGTAATCACGTATACATTTAACACATAAAGATTAATAATGAAAAAATTGTTTTGATGAAGAGCAAAGGATACAAAATCATTTATCTTAAAGTTAATAAAAATGAAACAAATTTTAAAATATATAATGAACCAACAGGAACAAAAGATATTGAAATATTTTAATTATTTTAAAGAGAACATCTGAGTGAACAGATGGTGGTATTTACAATTAACAGAAAAGTGCTGCAATGTCTTGATTGATGAAAAAAAAGCGGCGGCTGTTGTGTTAGTTGCGAACGTGTTTATTCATCTTTAGAATGAAATACATCCAAGTAAAAATGAACATTATTAAAAAAATAAACATTTTCCTATTTATGAGGGAATATTCTTTTAATGAGTTTTTATATGCATGCTTCGATGTTTTATAAAATTACAAAGAAGTTATTACTTTAGAATTTAATTTAAAGATTATATTATTGAGTGAAAATTGATTTTACGTTCATCTATAAAATTTTATTAAAATAAAAAATAAATTTACATATTCCAATAAAAAACAAATATTTTTTAAATAATTTTGAAATATTTTTAATGTACATTATTGAATACTATTTCTTTATAAGAAATTATAATATAAAAATGATATATTAAATTTATTTTTTTAATTAAAAAATGCCTGAATAAATATTTCATTTACTTCCATTATAACATTAAAACTATATTTGTGTAAAACATACAATTTATATTCTATTAAAAAAATATTAACTTTAAATATTTTCACCATTTGTTAAAAACGTATTTTATTAATAAAGTGAATAATTTTTGAAATTATTTTCACATATAAAAATGTAATTATTAAAAATATATCAACATCTCTGCAATAATTTATCCTGACTTCATGAAACATATTTAACGAAAAATATTTAATCTTCATAAATTTATCGACATCATTATATAGAATAAATAAATTGAAGTGAAATACAGATTCAAATAACTAGTAAATATATTCTTTAACAATTCACCCTCGTCATAAATAAATAAGAGAGAGGAAGAGCATAAATGATTTACTTATTGATTATAAACTTTATCAAATCAATTTTGAAACAATATATCATAAAGCGTATATTATATATACATATATATACATGACAATTTTTTTAGAGCGAATTATATATTCTATTTCTATCGTTACTCATACCTACTATTATTTAATAACTACGTTCATTTATACTTCATCAATAAGTTCTTATAAGTGTTACACAGAAATTCAAAGTAAAATGAAATAATAGAATTTAGTTAAATTTTGCGAGTAATTATTCCCAGTTTATGTTAATGAAGCATCCGCTTGACATTCATTTAATATTCATTTGTACATTTACATAATGTAAGTTAGCTTTTAAATTTAACTTTATCAAAAAAGGTTCAAAATAACATTCGTTCAAATTTATGTAAATTAAATTTTAATTTCAATCTACTCGACAAAAATATAATATTAAAATGTAATAAAAAAAATTTGAAATATTTAATAAACATATATTTTTAAATATATGCATGACTAGTTTTTAATTTATCTGTAAAAATGTTAAAATGTAGCTGAACATATTTCGCCTCTGGCAATTCAGTATATTGTTGAGTTTATAATATAAATTCTACGAAATGTAAATATAACAGCAAAACGAAACAGATCAATATAAATTTATGTATCTTTATTTGAATATATATTTTTCTCCCTCTCTTTCCCTCTCCCTCCTTCTCTCTCTCCCCCTCTCTCTCTCTCTCTCTCTCTCTCTCTATATATATATATATATATATATATATATATATGTATATGTATATGTATATATATATATATATATTGTATAATGGAAAATATCTCAGTGTTATTACTGAATATTAACACCAATTTTATTTTATTTTTGTCTTTAAAATTATATAGAACAAAATACCTAATTAAATATAATAAAATATAAACACTGCTTACTCCTTGTTTCGACAAATTATATTTTAAAAATACATCTAATATGTGTATGTGCTTGTATATATATATTTTGATCAGTTTGAGAGAAATAATATAAAAATATGATACATTTTCATTATGAAAATTAATAGAACTTATTTTCTACACTAACTTTTAATCAAAATAATCAATAAATATATTTTAAGGAATTAAATATAACATTTGATTATCTCAAAATTTCTTGTATTTTTGCTAGTAGTTAATTTTTGAATCGCATTATAATACATTAAAAATAAATAAACAATTTGAATGTCTATTCTAAAAAAATTTAGCTGTAATTATATTTTTTAATATATTATTTTTTATAACTTCCAAATATATTTATTCTTAGAAAAGTATGTATTGTTTCTGCATTCAATAAATGTGTTAAATTATAAATAATATATATTTTTTGAGTTAAACCTTTTAAATATTTCAAATATATCAAATTTATTAATATTTAAATTTTAAAGAAAAATATTTTTTGAATTATAAAACAAAACTTAAACTTATTTAAACATTTCATATTTTTTTAAATAAAATAATATACGATATATACAATGTTAAGTGCACAGTTCTATTTCATTTTAAATTACTTTTTACATTTATATATATATTTATATATATATATATATATATATATATATATATATATATATATATACACAAATATATATATATATATATATATATATATATATATTTGTGTGTGTATGTGTATATATACATTAAAGTATTATTTAAAAATGTTCAATTCAATTAAAAGAATGTTTGTGTTCGTGAATAACTATTCTTATCTCTAATGGTAAACATTATATTCCATAATACATAATTTTTTTAATCTAATATTTAATAAAAATACACGTTCCTTCCTTATACTCGACGATAAATAAATTAATAAAGAGTTCTTGTTAATACACACTGCCTTTCACAAAACAGCGCTCCAGCTCTAACGAAAAGACGAAACGAAGGCTCGATGAGAAGAGCAGAAGAAAGAATTCACATTATCGGGATTAAGAAAAACAATTTCACGTCGTCTTTCTGTTATGTAAATAAAGTGGTATGAGAAATCATGGGGATTGATTGTGTTGGGTGGTGTTTTTCTTTTAATTATTCGCCAGCGGTTTGCGGCAGCGCTGTAGAGATGGTTATCAAAGGGGTTTCTACTGATTGATTGAACGCTAGATTGATTGGAGCTGTTAGGCGAACCAATCGACAGGCTGGTGATTGCATGCCGTTACTGAGAACGATGTCCGAGATAATAATTTATTATGTTGGCTTTGAACTGAACTCGAGGAAAATTCAATTGTACCTTTCTTACATAACACAACAGAATATATTGCCACGACAAATAATATATGACAGTATTTCACTTGTATTGTAGACATTTTTATTTCTTTGCGTGAAATTACTTTTTCTAATCACGTTACTTTTGTATGCTGAATGGAAATTTGAAATATTTTACAAGATGAAAATAAAACTAATTCTTATTAGACACATTTTTTTAAGTATACAACTTAATAACTAAAAAGTGAAAATTTTAATTAAAATTTTGTGACCTAAACGCTTAATATTCGATTTATAAATTACAATTTTTAAAAAATAAGTTTATTTTTATATCCATACATTTCCAGATATTTTATTTATGTAAAAGAATCTGCAATATATGAAAGTACAACAAAAATAGTATTACCAAAAAAACTAAAACAGTACAAAATTAATTTATCATCATTTTTTAATCAATTATTCAAATAAGGCAAACTTTGTAATAATCATTAAATTTACTTAAACTAATGTCTCTAAAAGTAATTATATTACCACTAAGTTCACTGACTAGAACTAATAAAGGAGACTGAAATTTACGTTCAAATACATGAGAGTTACTTTAAAATTCATTTAAAGTAAATATCTTTATATACCATTATGTTTGTATGTATGTATATATATATATATATACTAGGGTCGTTTGATAAGATTGGTAAAAAAGTAAGAAAAACTAAATTGAAAAATTTAATTTAATTAATTAATTAATTAAATTAAACAATAAATAAATTCACCATACTTATCAAACGACTCTCGTATATAAATTTATTCAGAAATCTACTAAAGAAATTCGTTACCTACATTTGAAATCTTTTTTAAGTAACCAAACAAAAAAAGCTAACAAATTTTACAAATTCACTTTTATTTATTCCATTAAATTACGTCATACATATAAGTGAAATATACTGATATTTTAGAAATTTCGCAGACGATTAGAATTCTTTATAAAAATATAAATCGAAAAAGAAAAACAACAAACATATGTATATATATATATAATTATTTCTAAACTGGATTTTAATAATAATATTCAACATAAACCACATAATTAAATAAAATAATTAATTTCACTAACATTTAAGCTAACAGTTAATAAAAAAACAATACATAAGTTGATCAATAATCTAAAGAAAATCCAATGAGAAATTGATATTATAAATAATGAAATTTGCAGAAAAATAGTTAAAGCAATAACCACCTTTCGTTAATTATAGATATCTCGAAAACCGTACAGAACGATGTTAATCGATTTCGTCAGACATACATACAATTATAAATACATTATATATATATATAATACATTTACTTCTTTTCATATATGTTTATTACAAAAAAAAATAAATATATAAGAACACAAATAAACTTCAAATGCTAATTTACATTAGTTAACATACATGTGTATATACAGGTAAAAACATTTTTTACTTTGAAACTAGTATAATGTAAATAAAAATATAACATGAGACTATACAAAACTAGTTGTATATATATATATATATATATATATATATATATATATATATATATTCTCTAATATTAAATATGTTTGCAGTAATTAATAATTGATCATTTCAATTAGTACTGAATGCTTCTTTCAAATGGAAAAATAAGAAAATGAATATAAAATAAGTAAAGAAAAGTAAATCGTCTATATAACAGCAAATTACATTATTCATTTTAACAACGTGCACTCTTTAAAGATTTCAACTCTACTGAAATTAACTTTGTGAGCAAATTCCAATTTAAATCAGTTGAAATTTATTTCAAAATAAAACTATAACTATTACTGGTTCATGTAAATCAAATCTTGCCTTTGAGAAGATATGAAAGGTACGTATAGATAACAACTTGGTAAACCAGGTCATCATACATTTAAGTACATATATACCAGGATGAAAACAGCGGAAGTTTCTTCTGTAAGTTTTCAAAAAAAATTACATCAATAGTTGATAGTTATCCGTACCCGAACGCTGATTGCTGATGCCATCTATTCATCTTGGAACAATCTTCACAAACGATTGTTGGAATATTGGGTTAATAATCTGTTTAAACTAGTCAGATGTAACCTAGATGCATCTTCTTTGTTAGTGTGATTTCATATTACAATATAGGAATTCAAACAAAATTTTGAAATGAAACGATATTTTTATTATATGTATGTATGTGTGTATAGAAAGAGATTACTTGTAATTAAAATGTATTAGTAAATATATTATTTCTTGTAAGAACAGTATATTCAAGTATAGTATAAATTTAAAAAAAAACATTGATCTTAAAAAGATATTTTTTTATTTTTCTAAGAAATTAATTTCAAACTGTTATTATTTAATTATATAAAACATTTTTATTACAATTTTTTTACTAAAATTAATATAAATATATATTTTTGTGTTTAGTGTATAACAATTAATTAGTAATTGAAATATACATGACTTCAAACATATAATTAATATTTTAAAATGAACTCCAATTTAAAAATATGTATTATGTAAAAAAAAACTAATAAAATTATTTATTTAAAACAGCACAAACGTCTGTCATATTCCAAAAAATATATAGTATATGGCATGTATTTACTTTTATTACTTATATCGTTAACATACATATTTTTCCAGAAGAAGAAGTCATATTTGTTCCTAATGTATCGAAATCATTTTATGCATTTTTTACATTTCTTGTTTTTTGTCTAATGTTCAATTTATGTTTATTTATAAACTGAATGATTGATGACTGTATTCTTTAAATATTTTTTCTTATTTAAGAATCACTTAAACATAAATAATTTATATGTTATATACTTCAATTTTCTCACACAATATGTATATATATATATATATGTGTGTGTGTGTGTGTGTGTGTGTGTGTGTGTGTTAATGTATGTGTGCGTGTGTGTCCCTAAAATAACATTAAAGGAATGATATCATCCGTCCCTATTCACAAATTCTTAGAATCGATAGACTGACGATACCTGTCTTGAGCCAATTGGATTCCTTGCTTACTCTTGCTCGCTAGCCGAACACCCAACAAACCCCTCCCTACAATGTCTCTGCTTCAAGTCTAACGTCGATAGTGGTAGTATGCGACGTTGCACGAGGGACTTAAATTGAAAATTAAAACAAGGTGTAATTAAAAGTGAGAAGGTCATTGGCCAGGAGTATAAGACAGTGAGGGAAAAAACAAACGCTTTGAACTGAATACCAAACAAGAGTTGAGTGTATACCAATTTCTTGTTTGGTTACTCGAACGAACCTCTTATCTAATGTTTTATAACACATAAACATATTCCAAAGAGTTTGTAAGAGAATTTATAAGATCATCGTCTTAAGTGCAATATTTTCGAATGGTTTTTACAAAACAGTTTTATGCGATGATGTAAAACTCATTTGACTATAAATTAATTTCTTCCTCTTTCAATGATACATTATAAATAAATATATCGAAATACTTAATATGAAACAGACCTTTAAACGTAAATAATCAAAATGAGATTTACTCTAAAAAAAGTTTTTTATTTTCAAAAACTAATTTCAAAATTAAATTCCTAACATCTCAAAAAATAATTATATATTCAATTGTAAAATATATTAAATCATAAATTTCATATACACATTAATGACTAAAAATGCACGGGAAAGCAATAAGATTAACTAAATTATTTTAATTTTCTCATTTAAAACAAACATGGAATTCTTTTGTAAAAAAATTTAATCAATGATTTTGATATTTTTTACTAATTTAACTGCTTTTAGCACGTGTATCATTATATATATATACATCAAAAGTAATGATACTGTTATACCTAGAGATAACACAAGTATCAAACAACATTACTGGAAAATACAGAAGGAGTACTAATTGTAAACTCGTAACTAAAGTTGTTAAATACAACTTCAAACACACAACAAGAAAAATTTTTATTTCAATAATAGAAAATTTATTCACTGTAATTATTTTTATATAATAAAAAATATTTATGCTATCCTATATATATTTTTTATATTCGAAAAATGCACTAAACAACTCCATCACATAAGTTTAAAAAACATCTGCATGTAAATTATAAGAAAATAAATATAAAATAAATTCAATTATTTTCTTGTAATATACATACACAAATATATATATATATGTATGTATGTATGTATGTATGTATGTATGTATCTTTTAAACACGTTTGTATTTTTGTTGGAAGAAAGTTGTTACAATATAAAACAACACATTTCAACATTAGTGTTTTAACCAATCTTTGGGGAAAATGTTTGACATTAATATTTGTGTAGAATTTGGTGTTGGATTTTATATCTATATAACCGAAACTAATGACCCTTAGCATAGTGAAAACGTACGGGAAAAGAACAAATAAAAGCGAATATTTAGAAACAATATAAATGAAATTGAAGAAAAGAAGACAGAAATATTATAGTACTATAATACAGAGTATTAAGAATAAATAATATTTCTTTGAAAAAAAATTAATCAATTTATTATATATTTAATGTGTGAAATAAATTACAACTACACATTACAGTAACACCTTTAAATGATTGAAAAGAATGAAAATGTTTCTAATTAAAAAATATAATTAATTATTAGATCTTAATAAAATTTGAAAAAAGAAAATCGGAATTAGAAAAAGACTTCATATATATATATATATATATATATATATATATATATATATATATATATATATATATCATACATACTTTTTTTTATTTAAAAATGAAACGAAAATTATCTTTTTCATTTATTCATAGGTAAATATGTTCATTTTAAAAGCACAAATTTGTAAATGAAATACAGTTTTTCAGTCTATTTGTAACTCGTATACAATATAGAAGTTGATCTGCGCAGAATAAAATGTATCTTGTACTTTTAACTTCATATGTATCCGTACACAAAAATGTTGAAAGTTTAAAACTATCTAAAGACGACAAAAGTTAACACAATAATCTAAGTTGTTCAACATGTGTAACTCACAAAGAAAAAAGTTTAGAATTGTGTGTATGCAACTCACGCTCTGTTGTTTTTTCATTCTTCTCTATACCGGAAACAATTTTAAGTGAAAAAAAATACTGTGGCAAATTTATTACTCTTAATCTTTGAATGTATGTTTTTGAACTCGTTTGTACTCACTATACAAAGAATAATAAAAATGAAACATTGTGATATATAAGATTGATTTTAATTATAATTTAATAAAATTACAAATAATATACTAAATTAATATCACTAATATCGCTTACATATTTTTTTAAAAAATAAAATAAGAAATTTCTAAATTGTTTTTCTTGAATAAATCAATAATCAATTTTCCTACTTAATTTATTAAAAAAGTATTTTTGTTTAGTATAACATTATAAAATTACATTTTACAATATAATACAAAAATATTAATTTACTCATATATTAAATTTTAAAAAAATCTATAAATGTAATTTAAAAAACATTTTTGACAAAAATATTACAAAATATTTTTAAACCATTATAAAATAATTACAAAAACATTTCTGCATATTTTATATACAGATAATAAATAAGATATCATTTAAAATAATTTCACTTCTAACGGATGAATGCATTTTGTAAAAAAATAATAATAATTTTGGTTGAAAATAATTTCACAGAACACGATTTATTTTTTAGTCTAATAATAAAATAATATAAGTATCTCAACAATATAATGTGGAAAATTACAATATTCTATATATAAATAGAGATATTGATACATACACACCAAATAATTTAAAATCAAAATCTTTTTTTATATGAATACATGTCGTCAATGTTAAATATAAAACACTCTATACTCTCGAACCCCGTTAATCTAAAACCTATCGGTAAAACTATATTTAAACCACCAGTAAATCCTCTAGTGTCTGCCCAAAACTTACCAGGGTTTCAAGCTCACCCCAACCGCTCGAACGGTTGTGCTTAATGCGGTCGTTAGGCGCCACGATGCCGCCGTACGCCGCTGGCACTCCACTAAATGACGGGATCAAATTAAAAAATAATCAAACGACGTCGCAGAAAAAACGAACCACTTCAATAAAATAGACTCAAGATGGTAAGGGATTTGCGTGACATGTACATGGCACCTGATCTACACTATTGTACAATACATACTAAAAAAGATCAATTTTAATTGTGTAACGATTTTCGCAATTAATAAAATAACTTGACTAAAGAAACAATTCTTAAGTGTTTAATAATATAGATAAATATATATATAAAAGAAAATAAATACTTTGAAACCTTATCAAATTCTTAATAAATAGAAAAAACCAACACATAAAATCAAAAATGGATCAGAAACATCATAATACGATTTTATGAAACATAAAAATATTTATAATTTAATTTCAAAAGTTTGCACATATTTTATTTTCAAATATCATTCCAATTCTATAATAAATTAGTTTAGATTTTCATTTAGCCTAATTTTTCTTTTCATATAAAAATAATTACAAACACTATCCAATTAATACAAACGGTTGTAATAGATTATATATTTTTAAAAAAATAAAAAATGATACTAAAAACTACCAGTACATAGTAAATAAAGTGAAAAAAAACCCTCTTAGACATCTTAAATAATAAATACATTTATATGAATAAGATATGAATATATTTTTTTACAATAAATCACATATAATTGTTCTGTTAATTTATTGAGACTTAGCCAAATCATGTACATAATCGTAATTGAATATTATCTATATAAACTTGGATTTATGCCAAACAAAGCAAGATTATATAAATTATGCTCATCTTAATAGAATGTATTATCCTGGCAATTAAATAGAAACACCTTAACACATTTACACTAATATATTTTTCCGTTTTTTAATCTTACTTAATAAACAATTAAAATCCTTTTTATAACAAAATATAATTTTATACCATTGAGTATTTTACCTACTTATAGAAAATGAAATATTAGTTTTTCTTAAAAGTTTAATATTTTCTATCGCTTTCTATAAATCTTATATTTATCAAAAAATATTATTTATCATGATAGTTTGACATTTTAAATTCTTTAATAGTAAATATAAATATTTATTAGCTTAATATTTTTAACAATTTATTAATATATAATCAGGTGAACAATTTTACTTTTCTGAATCATTTTTAATTAAATTTAGTTATGAAATACATTTTTGTTTTATTTTAGATAAACCGGAAAAACACTCGTATATTGTATTAATCTATATGTGAAATAAGTCGATAAACTAATAAAAGATGAATAAAAAAAGAATAATAGTGATTACAATTTATAATTTTAATTATCCCTAAATATAAGTACACAACTATATTTTTAATACTATTCCGCACAACCATAATATAAATATGAATAAAATCTATTATAAACCTATCAACACTAATATTTTATTACAAAAACTTGAGTTCAAATAAAAACTATGTATTTTAAAAAATAAACATTTTATCAAAATCATACATTTAATATGGATTTAATAAATATTTTTAATCTATTTTTTAATAATTATACAAAGCGAAAAAATTCTATTTAATTGTTACTATTTAAAATACATATTAAGTAATTAAATATTTTTTATTACTTTACATTACATTTCGTTTTTATTTCTAATACATTTAAGAAATAAAAATATTTTCATTATTTTAAATTTTATACGTTTTATATTTTCTATTTAAAAAAAGACTAAAAAAACATGTTTTAAAAATAAAAACAAAACTTTTTTAAGTCTGACAAATTTAAAAAAATAATTAATACTCTACATCATGTAAAAACTGAATACCTATTGAGATTAATATTAAAATTATATCTATTATTTAACATATATATGTAAATATGTGTGTGTGTGTGTGTGTATGCAAAGAATTTTCCGAAAATAATATTTATCGAAAATAAATTCTTAAAAAAAAATTATTTTTTAAAAGTAAAAGTCGTAAAACACCACACACACAAATTGTTCTATGTTGTATACCATGAGTTTCAAACAACATCGACATAAAACATATGCCAGTAACATGTCTACAGCAAGACAGACGAAACAGTAACCTTCAGCGATAAGTCGTCCATCTCTTATTTTGTTCATTCGGTCGACAGCTTCCACGCGTTGTATCTCCATATTATGTGTGCGTGTCCCGGCGAGGTTTAACCTACAAACTCCAACCACCCACTTCAAGCGTACAACAAGCACCACACTCGGCCTCTCGATACCCTGTTTCACAACTCAACCTTCAAGAACTGTGACACCCGGCTATCCACCATTACCTCCCTTACTCGTTCTCATTCTTTCTTATATCGTTCCTTATGTTCCCTCTCTGTTTGTATACTTCCGTCATTGCTGATCCGGTCGTAGTTGGTTGCCTCTGCTACAGAGAGAATAATTGAGCGAGATTAATTCCCGAGGGAACGACGACGTCCTTGTTTAATAATCGAGAAATGGGATAACAAGGGTATAACGCTAAGACAGACGTACCGGTAGTGCTCACACGCACACATCATCTGTTGTCAGGTTACGCGTTCTCACAAAACTAGTATCAAGAATTTGAAAGGACGTAGGACCTACTGTTGAATCCTTCAGTTCTTTTATGCTAATAAGATTATCCAAAATTTTCAAACGAAAATTTTACAAACTTGCCAACTCTTTTGTTGTAAATAAATTATCTGTTACACTACTAAATACGTTTTAACGACTCATAAGAATCACAATATCCAAATATTTTTCACACTCGAATAACTTTCCTATTACGTAAACAATTATTGTACTTTAATGAAATAGTTTCTTTTAAAAAAAGTCTTAAACATCTTTTATGTTATTATACAATGATATCATAACATTATTTTATTTTTTTAAAAAAGAAACCTATAAGTGTATCATGATAATTAAAAATACGGAATAATAATTGAAATAAAATAACTTTAGTAAATATTAATTTTTCCATGTAAATAATTAAAATTATTTTCGATTAGTAATATCCACGATTTCTTATAATTAACTGTTAAATAGAAATGTCACTGTATCATTGCATATAAATGTAAAAATCAATATTTTTTACTTGCATATTGATACGAAATAGAAACTGTACATAATTTTATATTTACTCCTGAATCAATATAAATTTACCAATTCATTGCAAACGTCCATATTCATTCTGTAAACGAATAAGAAACATTTCATTATAGCATATAATAAATTGCTCTTATTCATCTTGAATATGTTTCGAATTTACACTACTATTTATCTTCACTAGCATTCATAAATTTCACCATTTCGCCATTTAGTTTATATGCATATTAGATATCGTTTAATAACTACAATATTTTATATACTAAAAATAGAATACCTGAATTATTTACATATTTATTAAATATATTATAACAATACATATATATATATATATATATATATATATATATATATATATATATATATACTTGTTATAATTAAATAAGAACTTTATAAATAAATTATCTCATCACTTTTCCATACTTTTCTTAAAAAGCGCCATTTAAACATGAACAAAATCCCGACTTATATATTTTGTATGAAAACAATAATACTTCAAAAGCCCAACTTAGCACTGAATTTAATACAAAAAGATATTAAAGAAAAATAGAAAAAGGAACGAAAAAGATTTAACCCAAGCAAAAAAGATATGAAATACACGAAATTCTTGCAAAACAACATAGATACCCGCTGAGAAAAAAATTTGAATTGCCGATGTGATGTTTCTGCATACAAACGTAGCGCAAGGTATATCCAAAGAGCTTGTACAGCTTTTCGTATAAGCTGTATGCTTTAGTAAACTCGCTGCAGTACCTTCAAGGGCTTTAAACACAGCTCAAAAATTACTTTTTTGTTCGTATATTACACGTTTCAAAAACTAGTTTAGTTATATTCAAACACATCAAGGAATTATAGAACGTTAACGTGTACCTTCTTAACTTACGAAAAACGAATATTAAAAACATTCTCTAAAAAAATTAAAACGCATACAAAAGCATACATGTGTACATACATACATATATATGCTCAATATTTGTTTAAAGTCTTTTTCATTATCAAAAATATTCAAATAAATTAAAATATTTTATATATATATATATATATATATATATATATATTATATCATCGATCTCTTTCTATCCACTACTGGATGATCACCTTTCCCAAAGCTTTCCACTCACACCGATCCAACACCTTTTTTCTTCTAATCCATTACTACAAATTTTCTTATATCTCTGTTTCATCTATCAATGGGTCTTTTCCTGGACCGTTGTATACATCTAGGTTCCTAATCAATAACTTCTCTTGTCCATCAGTGATTTTCTTTTCTTGCTATATGGCCAGCTTATTATTATTTCAAATTTCTCACTTTCGCTATAACATCCATAACTTTTTTTTCTGATCCACTCGATTATCTTTCTATCCCTATGTGTTATTCGTAAATATTATATTTATATATATATATATATATATATATATATTAATAAACTGTTTTAAAATAACGCTTCAACTATTCAAATACTTATATATTCTTAAATATATAAAATTACTTTCCAGCAAACCAAACTGACGAATAAATTCAAATATGAAAACACCAATCATTCGTATCTGCAAACATAAATAAATCCAACTACGTACAGTGAGTTTTAGAGGTTTAACGGTGAGACAACGCGTTAAATCCTAAGATCCTAGTTGTATGTGCAGCACGCATCTCTTAGGATTAGCATACGCAAGAGCCTGTTTAAGTACTAACTTATCCCGACATACAGACACCTTCCAACGATTCAGAACTCATCCCGCGTGTATTTTAACTGGCGTACACTACACACCATCTCTTTGAAAATCCAACCACGCAACAACTTTGTCTTATTGCAGTTATTATACACAGAGGACGAACGTTTTTTACATAATACTTGTATTAAAACAGCCTTATTCGATACAAAATTGTATTTTGTACGTTTTATTTAATTTTCTGTTACAATTTCCATACTAAGTAACATTATATACTATAATTTATATATATATATAATGTAAAGGAATATAGAAATAAAAATTAATATAAATAAATTATATTATACACACGAGTTAAATATTAATATTTTATTAGTTAACAACAATACATTCCTTATTATTTCATTAACGCAATTTTTTTATAAATTCAAATAATACTACACTTGCAATAACTTCACATTCAATATTTATAATAATATGGGGTAATCCAAATGTGATGCATAGATTTGTATTTTATTAAAAAAGAACATGTATACAGAATAGTGTGTAGGGAAACATGTGTATAGTTCCTTTTTAATAAAACACAAATCTAGACGTCACATTTGAATCACCCTATATAAAACCACATACGAATTTTTTATACATTAAAAAAAATGTTAAACATTATGTTATTATTACATATATTTTATGGAATATATATAATAAAACACTTATTTTTACAAGTAAAAATTATGTTGTTAAAAAAATTATATGTTAAAATTTTAGATAAATAGCTTTTATTAACCTTCATTAAGAAGTTGAATGAAATAATCAATATCTATTATTTTTCGATACAGATTTATTGTCATTTAATTTCATTTTTACAAAAAAAAATTAAAAAATTAATACATGTGATGTTATTTTCCAGTTAAAATAAACATATCTATTTTTAATTCAATTATAATTTAAATAAAATGTTACATGAATAAAATCTTTAAAAAAACATATTATTAAATAAAATTATTAACTATTTTTTAAATTATCGCTATATATTCTCAAGAACTGCAAGATCAAACTGAATTAAAATCTACGATAAGTAAATTATAATATTGAATACATGTATATGTACCTGTTATATGTATATAAAATTAATTAAAAATCCCAATAGGAAGTTGGTAAATTATCTAGATAATAAAAAATCTAGATAAAAAACATTTATTATTGTAATTGTTTAGATCTTAATAAACATAAATTACAAATAATAAAAGTTAATTAAAAAAATACAACAAATAGTTAATTATAGTATATTTAGACTCAAAATTTTCACCACAGCGCTACAAAATGTAATACCATCATATAACAGAGAAGTCTATATTGAAATAAAACAATTCAGACACAACTGGTAAGATGACACACTGACTTTCTGGCGAGAAGACAGATAAGATGTGAGAACATCCCTTGAGGGTGGAAGCGCTGGGAAATTTCTCTTCTAACTGCACAACCACCACCGAAACTACATTGACATCGCGATGGCAATCGATCGTGGCCAACAGGGTTTCAGGCCTTTCCCGTTAGCCTATTTATTTCGAGATATAATATAGCCCACAAGTTTTACGACCCTTCTTTACACTTGCGTTCTTGTTAATGAATGGCATGATGATATATATAGAAATTAAATATCTATATATACGCATCTATAAAAACCATTAAACACTCTTTCTCTCACACGCATATATATATATATATATATATATATATATATATATATATATAGATTCATTATTTATAACATCAACTAATTTTCATATAATTTACAATTTCTAAAACATTTGACCTTAAAAATAACTACTTTAATTTATATAGTTTTTAATTGCATAGATTAATAAAAGGCTAAATAAAAGGCCATCATCTATGCTGTATAAAGTAGTATATATTAAAAAATAAATAAATATAAAAATGCTAACATAAAAATATATATATATATATATATATATATATACATATTAATTATTTCATTTACTAAGAAGTAAATAGTAAATATATAATATATAAAAATTAAAATTATTAAATTTTCCAAATAAATTTCAAAACAAATATTTACACATTATTAACTACACTTTTTCATAGTAATTTTGCATTGAATAATTTGAAAAGTAATTTATTACTGATAGAATCAAATGTGTTTATTTTTCATCTTTTATTACATTCTCAAATACAAATAAAATACTTCTACATTCAAAATAAAAATTCAATGAAATATATCGAAAATATATGAAAACTTAATAAATTCATTTTAATATATATTACTTTTTCTTTTATCCAATAAATAAATCAAAAATTATATAATAAAAACAACAGTAATTTATCACATAATCAATAAAGAACAATACTAACGACCGAACTTCACAAGTTCCTCTTTCTATAAAAAGAAATCTACCTGAACAAGAGATGTAGGGAATGTGAAGAATATCCAAGTTGGCCTCATAACTCACACACGACTCATAATACCGATGGTATCAGCAACACATCATGGAAAACACGACACACTTTTCCCAACGTCAGCACGTAATGAACGCTGAGCATGAGAATAGAAGAAGAGATAAAGGATTCTGACAAAATAATTAACATTCCATACATTCCAATGTGTCTTTTATTAGCCCTTTAACTTATTGTAGTGTTTATGTTCAGAATAAAATGGTAAGAAACAGTGTAAAGAGTAATCGAGCAATAGAAATATTTGCAAACATGCGGTTAAATCACCACTGTTAAATAATCTAAAATGCACAAAAAGATAAAAATAAATGTTAGTATTGAGACAGGGGCAAATTTTCGTTACTAAATACATCGTGTGTACAAAAGACGAAAAATAGTTCTGTGCTTTATCGATTGAAAATAACGCTTAATTTAGCGGAACAAATTGATGACGAAAAAATTAACTACGTGCAGCACGGGTCATTTAAATAATTCGATAATAAGATGTCTTAAGTAAGATATTTTAATTTTACAACAATTAATACGTATATATACATTTACGCCACACAAACACATGCTCATATACACACAGTCATCGTATATATATATATATATATATATATATATATATATATATATATATATATATATATATATATATATATATATATATATATATATATATATATAATAAAAATAAATGGTTGAAAAGATACAATTTATTTTTCAAAATTATTCAAAAATACGTTTATTTTTCCACCACTAAAAGTAGACAAAAATTAAAACATTTTTCTAAATTTATTATTTTATAAATATATTCTTTGTAATACTTTCCCTCAACTTTATTTAAACATTCCAAATATTTTCATTTAATTATTTTAAAATAATATTCTTTCATTTGAAATCATTATGTATATATATATATATATATATATATATATATATATATATGTGTGTGTGTGTGTGTGTGTGTGTGTGTGTATTGAATATACATTTAAATGTGTACAAAATGACAACAAATCGAAAATTGTTTTTAATAAAAGTCTTATCTATGATAGTGTTTGTTTGAAAAATTTTTAAAAAACATGACTTAAAGTGCAACACAGAGTACCATCTCGTACATATAATATTATATATACATTGAAAAACTCATATCCCAGAGCCGCTTGTAGATACGACGATTCAACAACATCCACCATTCCAGAATTACATTTTTATGATTTCACTGTATAATGTTATTTCAACCAACTCCCAGGGGATGAGCCAAGACTATTGACTGAATTCTATCCTAAACAGAGATAATCTTATACGCAGCACAGCAGAAATAAACAAGTGTGTCCTTGTCATAAAGACGTATTCAGTTTTGTGAACATTCGGAGAACGCGTGTATTCATTCAGGTAGGAGAAACAACTGAAGCGTGTCTATGTCGATAGCAAGAGTAGCGCAACGGATTTTTTTTAGAAGTTTAGATGTATCAGAGAATGTCTCATTACAATTCAAGTATGGGTCGCTCAGATGGTGGCTTACGTTTCCGAAAATTTCGTATTTATTCATAACAATGTTAGACGACGACATCAAATCGTAAGTACAAATGTATCGCGAAACGACTTCAATACACATATACATACATATATTTTATGTCACGGAACAGGTAAATAAATATAAAATAATTGGCAATACCTAACGATACCGACAAAATAAAAATCAATACATTAAATTAAGTTTTATATGAATTTTATGCAAGTGTACATGACGATGTAACTTTTATTAAGCTTAATTAATTTATAAAATTATTACTAAAGTATATATTTAAATTAACCACAAATTTATTTCAATCAAAAATCAAATCAAATTCAAAATATACCCAAAAAATTAGTAATTCACAAGTCATTAAATTATTATTTTAAATTGCAATATATCAATAAATCTTACAATTATATAATTTACAGAACAGTATTGATTATAAATATTTAAATAATATATATATAATGTTGAAGTGAACATAGTACGTAGAAGTGTATTTTATGACAGATCGTATAAAAAAAGAAATCAAAAACGATAAGACCAGAATGAAAAAATACCTCTAAAATAATAATTCATCCTCTACAGTACAAAATACGCCAAATTGTTGCTAAATCTTTTTCAAGCAATTCCATTTACGTTAATTCCATAAACGTGTGTCTACTTTGAACAGATAAAAAATCGGAGCATTTTATCATCTCAATACAGAATCCAGAACGTTGTATATACAATGTATATAAGCGAAAGCATGATATCAGCTGCAACAAGAAGTGGTAGCGAATGTACTGGAAAGGGTAAAAAGACAAAACAAACACTCAAAACGTGACTCAATTCCCGCTGACAGTGATAATGAACGACAAATATTTAACGCATACTAGACTCGAGTATCCATCGTTATATTTCGAAACACTATATATATATATATATATATATATATATATATATATATATATATATATATATATATATATATATATATATATATATATAATATTACATGTATTTCTGATATCCTATATTGTAGAATATTCTATTTATTTTATATAACATCACCACTCATATGGTGATATAAATATAAACAAATATTAATTAGAAAAATACGTATGTTTTTAGATATTTATTGTAACATTAATCATAACAAATTACAACCCTTAAACTAATTGATTACTTTTCCATGCATTATAATTTATATATATATATATATATATATATATATATATATATATATATCCCTCTTTCTTTATAAAGTAACAATTAATGCACAATATATTTTCTGTACTTATTTATTACTAAAACTGAAATAAGTTTTAAAATATCTTTTAGGAATAAGTATTTTTTTAATGGAAACAGATTAATATTTCTATTGTGTAAATATGTCCTTGTCTTTTACGCTTTATAGCAATTGTTGATTACATATTACTTAAAAGTTGATCAGTATCATTGGTACACACTTCCATCATACATTTCTCAAATTTGGTTCATCCATCCTCGTCACGCGTCAACATGTCACGCAAGTAGCCAACCGACGAGTGTGTGGCAACGTGATGTAATCTGAAGGGATTTGGTATGGCCGACGTGAAAGAGTAGAGACGAAATCAACGTAGTGTTACAAGTTCAAAGACGTCTCTAACTCGTTGTTGGACAGCATACATCAGATACCTGATGACATACACACATATCCCATACATATAACTCTAGACATGAAACATGCAATAAAGGGCAATAATTGTGCAGTTGTAAAAATGCACACTTAAATATATATATATATGTATATATATATATATATATATATATATATATATATATATATAATTATTTTACTTGAGAGTGGTTATTAATATTTTCAAATTAAACTGTCCATGCGTGCTTTAGTACTAAGGAAGCTTTATATTGTTCAATTAAATTTTTGTTTTTTATTTTGAAATATTTATTTGATATATTAAAATATTACAGGTTTATTAAATTCAATAAAGTAGAATTGACTCTATACTTAGCAATTTTATAAGTTAATATATACGAGAGATTGGCAAAATAATAGATACAGTAGTCAATTCTGTAATAAAATGTTACTGAAACACTAAAATATAAAAACGGTTATCAATCAAGTTTGTTGATATTATTTCATTCTTGTATGGTATGAAACATATTTCTTACTATTTTATAACTATGATAACAGTTCATGTGTAAAACGACAAAAATTAATAATTTAACGAGCTTTAAAATAATATATATGATAAAATAAATTTTACTACGATACATAGAGAAAAATAAAAAAGAACAACTGTAACAAATACAATAACAAAACTCAATAGTCATCTTCAAAATCCTGTTTTTAAAAAGAAAACCAGTTAGAAACTTCACAAATTAATAAAAAATGTAGAATTCATTTTGGTTTTTATTATCCATTATATATATATATATATATACCGTATTTCAAAATAAATTTATTACAATTTTATAGAACAGAATCAATAGCAAATAGTATCCAAACTGATTATTAATTCAACAATTTGAAACTTCTGTATGACCATCAGAGAATGATATTGACAGGACTATCAAACCTTACTGCTTCAATTGCAAATATACGAAGACAGAAGGTATTGCGTCGTGCAATCGACAGAGGCGCTGGCGACGCCCGTCACAACAGGAAGTGAACCTCACAACGTTTCCGCATTTAATCAATGGCAACGCTGCGAGCCATCTGTCACGCGGCATAACGGCACAGATATTACTGCCGACAACGCCCTGTGCAAGAGGGTGTGAACAGTGAAACAAGATCTTGATTTAAAAATAATGTCTATTCGAATCTTCTACGGGCATCTTTCTTTTTCTGCGTAGAACATCATCAACTTCATATCGGAATTAAATTAATAACCGTTTCGTTCTGTTCACAATTTTGCAGTCTATAAAAGCCAAAAATAGATTGCATCCATTGCAAACACTAACACTATTAAAATTGAAACAGTTGTTTCATTTAATATTGAATTTAGTGATGTTTTGTACAGACAGTATCGGATTATACACTGCTTTCATTCATGGAAAATATGTTTATTATAAAAGTGCATATCTTAACTTATACGAAAATATCATGCTTTTCGTACACTTTTTTTGAATTACTAAAATCGTTTTTAATATTTTTAATTTTAAATGTACATAACAAATCTAAACTTCATTACATTTAAAATTTTCAAATTAAAAACAATAAACTGACACAATTACTTCCAAATATTATTTTTAAACTTTTATAAAATTCTCAATATGACAAAACAAGTACAGTGTTTTTCGTTATTTTATACAAATTAATCATCAATTATTTTTCACGCTAATGAGATTTAAATTCTATTTTCAAATATTTATATCTTTAAAACGATTGAGAATTAAATAAAATAGATAAAAATAAATTATTTTAAATAAACAACAAAAAGCACACTGTTATATATACAGTATATTTGATACTTAAAAATATATTTGATAAAAGGTCACTGAAACCGCAAGTTTCGATCTGAACTTTTATTATTTATCAATTCAATCCTCTTTATTTTTATTTCTTTAACTTTTATTCAGTTGTATTTCGTTACTTCTTAAACATATTATTAAAATAAAATATTTATAAATTACAATTATATATATATATATATATATATATATATATATAAATTCTAACTTCTCCTATACAACCACAAGAGATATTCATATAAATGAATTATAAATCATGTTTTTGTAATTCAATTTTAATTAGATATATTCTGTTAGTATATTGTTTGTTTATTCGTACTGTTGTTACCAGTTCCTTATTTTGCTACACACATTGTCTGTAACTTGTAACAAAACTTCCATATATAATGAACAGATACAAGTATATATCAACACTAGAATAACACTAATAATACTATAACAACACTGTTTCGCTTTCAAGAAAAATAAATAGAAATTAAATTATACACTAACGTGTTATATATATATATATATATATATATATATATATATATATATATTATTATTATTATTATTAGAGAGTATAATTCTTTTTTTTAATTTTTAAAATATATAATACTGTTATTTTCACATTTCTAATTACATTAATCATTTTAAATATTCCCTTCCAATTTGTTTATTTTTGCATAATGTTTTTATACTACTATAAATAATCCATATTATAAATAAGCATAATAAAATTATTTTTCAGCAATATCAAGTTTCATATAACATAAAAAAATAGCATAATTTAAAAAAAAACTATTTATAATATTTGATTATCTTCCACAGTCTCTGAATGATTATTAAAAAGGCTTTAAAAAATATTCAAAAAAATATTAAAAATTAAGTTAAAAATATACCAAAAGAAACTAAGATTATAATCAAAAAAAGAATTTAATACAACAAATAAAATTTTAATATAAAATAGCATAGAAATTTTTGATTTTCAATTAGGCTCTCTTTATTATTTTTAAATTAAATTTTCTTCAAAAATATAAATTATCCACAATTTTTTAAAAGTGCTTTAAATTTTTGACAAATGTATATATATATATATATAATTTTCATAACAACTGTTAATTATATTTCACATAAATATGAGTTTTAGTATAATTTCGAAAACATGAGATTCTGTGTTACAATATATTATGCACTATAAAAATATATGACTGTTGACACATTTTTATCTCAATTATATTCAAATATGAATTCCGTTCTGGCAAAATGCCATATGGTGATGCACAATGTAGGTTTTCTACTATTATTATGTATATGTAACTTGGATGCAAAATACACGTGTTTACTTTGAATATAATTACATATTCTGTGTTGAAAACGTAGTTTTCAAGTGCTTTATTTATATTTTTTTAGTTTTGTTACACGATAATATTATAAGACATGTTTTCAACATGATCGACGTTGAAATAAAAAATTAAGATATTTAAGTGAGTTGATATTTAAAAAAATAATGTTTAAAAGTAATTTAATTAAAAATTATAATAATTTTTACATTTAATTAATATGCAATATATTTATAGTCGATGTAAACCACCACCATATATTTCCAATACCTTTGTTGACAATTTTTGTATGAAATAAATAAATTAGAAAGTTATTTTCAATTTATATATTTATGTAAAAAATGATGTTCATTATAAATATATATAATATATATACAATCATTAATAATTTTAACTTCATATAAAAACTAACAACGAAATAAAATTAGATGTTTTAATTTTATAAATAGTTAAACTTAATAAAAAATAAATAGATTAAATAAACATATTTTTAATAGTTACAACCGCAACCGTATTAATTCCTATTTAATTAATTTTGTCCTTTTTGAAATATTTTCCTTTCATAATATTTCTTTGTGCTTTTAAAGTAATAAAGATAAAACTGTGTAATTTCACTTTTTCATTAGAACATTTATATTTATACTATCTTACCTTTTCTTAAACAACCTTCAAACTTAAATACATTGTTTACTTAATAATTACATATATATTTCTTTGTATGTAAAACACGACATTCGCAATGTTAATAACATTTTCTTTCGCATATCTACCGGACAGTTACAACAAATTGTATAATAAGCGGCTTAAAACAACACACGAGGGTTGTCGCTAGAGTCTACTATACATGTCCTCTTTACATCTTCTACTTTCTCAACCCATCACTTTACGACGCTCGCATCACTCATGTCGCGGAGATTCGAGCTCCTTTGTTGTCGTACTACAGGACGCATATATTATACGATAATCTCCGTATACTATGTCCTCCCGCCTACAGCATTGAGAATGAGTGTGTGTATGTACTCCTTGCGTGAGATAGCCGAGATAAGCACTCCAGTGTTATCGTTACCTATTCTCTTTGTGATCGCCTAATAATGTAACCCAAATATATCCTAGTTTCCCGGTTTTGTTTACGTACCATTGTGCTAATAGATATAGATGTTTGCTATACATCAATTTATATATCATCACAATTGCAAAGAGAAAAATTATCATTACATTTATCGGGACAACAATAATGCTTTTGAGTTATGCATTTATTAAATAACATCAATTATATGTTACCGTTTATTCACAAAGTGAACATTTGTTATACTGAAATGAATTATACTTTTATCATGAAATCTATGAATTATTGAAAGTAATTAATAAATCATAGCAAATTTATTTATAACGACATATATTTCGTATGCTAATAACTAAATTTATATCATTACAAAATAATCGACGCAATTCATTATAAAAAAACATAACAACTTTCTGTCATATGTTTAAAAGTATATTCTAATACTGCTTAAAAGTACTATAGATTTCGATTGGACTATTATTTTTAGTCAATTTGCATTTCATTCACTTTCAAGAACATTTCTATTAATTATTAATTACATTTTTTATCAATAAATATTGAACTTTGTTACGTTTATCATAGAATAAAAGAAAAATTAAATCAGACTAAATTAAGGAATACATTAAATACTATATAAAAAACTTAACACTGTTTGGTATAATAGTTCAAAAATCAATTAATTAATTTTCAATATTTTGAAATATTTAATTTAAATTAATGGTTATTATTAGTGATTTATATACTAAAATTTACTTTCCATTATTATTTGTAAATCGAATATAAGTTTAATTCCTCATATTTTGAAAATAAAAATTAATTTAACTTAAATTATTTAAAAAGAAAAAATGTCATTATATACAATATATACAGAGAGAAAGAATTTGAAATAAATGAGACACATATTCATAAATTTATCTTATACACACACACACACAATATATATATATATATATACATATTTAAAATTATCTAAAAACTAAAATTTACATTTAATACATATTAAATAATTTTAATTATCCAGAAAAGAAAATTTAAACATTCTTTAAAACAAGAATATGCACGTGAGAAAAATACAGACTAAAAATAAATGAACATGTGTATATCTGTGTATATATATATATATATATATATATATATATATATATATATATATATACAAAGCGTTACATAAAAAGCTCATAGAAATAAAATATTATAATGTTATACATACAGAATTACACACACATAAAAATATAATATAAATCATACGAACTTAATTGTGTTGTTATTTATGTCAACAAAATCTAAGAAACCAACGTCTATACATCAGACTAATCTCAAGAAAAAAATCTTATAAACGTTTCTTATCGCCCTTAATGAAATCCTCAGTCAGTTCGCACAGAGCCACTGGCCTACAAACAGGCAGTAAAAAATAAGATCAGTCCCAAAGACACTTACAGGCTGGCGAAATGAGCTACTTTGAATTTGTCAGCACGTCTGAGTGATAAATTGAAAGAGCCTGGGTCCAGTCCAGCTTTAGAGATCGGATGAAGGTCAGAACAGGGATGTACCACGCACCCCTTTAATGTATCTCATGAAAAAGTGAATGTCGATGTGAAAAATCAACAACGACCGACCAAGTCGTCTTCACTTTATTCATTTTTAAATCTTTAACATCGTTTTTATAGAAATTCATCAACGTAAATATTTTTTGTATAATGATTTACTAAATAATGTTTCAATTTTATATTTCATTCGAATAATAAAATATATAGTATGCACTAGTAATTATTGAATAATTAAGCATTTTTCTATTATTATAAGTAATAATGCATCTCTCTCTCTCTCTCTCTCTCTATATATATATATATATATATATATATATATATATATATATATATATATATATGAATAAATAAACATATAATTAAATTATTATAAACTATTTGTAAACTAATTAAAAATATTCTAATGCATTATATTTTAAAACGAATTTTATACTAATTAATTACAATGTATTCTTATGGAAGACAAATACCTTTTTTATTACTTTCTTTAGACGTTTTAATACATTTCACATACATTAAACATTTAATGTATAAATCTCTTTTAAAAATGTTATAATTATTCAAATCATATTTATTTCTAACAAGTGTGTATAATCATAAAAAGACATAAAATTTTGAAAAATATAAAAACTTATTAAATTTTATATTAAATCTAAATAATATATGTAAATATAAATATGCACAAACACATAAAATAATTACATTAAAAAAACAACAAATATAATATGAGTGACATAAAATTATGAGTTTGAAACACAATTATTCATTTAAAAATAAAATCAATAAATTAATTTCAATCACTTAAATGATTAAAACTAACCGCAATATCTACAAAAGAAAAACTATTCTGTTTTTAAGCGAAACTCCTTATTTTTCATTACGTTATTTAAATTTTTAATAACTTTATATATATATATATATATATATATATATATATATATATATATATATATGCTATGTATGCTTATATACATTTATATATGAAAGAAAATATGTTTAGTTGTAGAAGTTTCGAAATGCATAATTATAGAATATATTTGTTTATTTTGTATCTGTCTTCTTCTGAATATGTGTATATATATATATATATATATAGTATTTAACAGTAAAGCTTTAATTGTTACTCATACTTAATATCACAATCCAAAAGATCGTATGGCCGCTGCGTCAGTTACAAGATTTTCCAGGTTCCACGACACGCTGTAAGAAGCTTTTACTACCTCCTACTCGTTCCTTAACTAAGGTAATAACGGCTTGTCATTTGTCTTCATTTGCCTGGAGCTAAGACCTGTTCCCGTTGGCCTAAATATGCTTTAGTCCGTTAGTAAGAAAACAGGGTGTTAGTTGAACGAGCGTTGGCAACATCTGTGATGTTTTATCATAGGATTGCCGAGCTAGTTATTAGGTAGTTAGTTACACCGAATTATAATAAAAATAATAGTATTGCTAATTACTGTCAAATAAGATACAGAATTTATACCCGACGAAGATATCTTTTGTTTGAAATAACTGAAATTTTATATTTTCTTAACTGTGCTTATTTCGGGAAATTATTTCTTCCATCAACATTTCAGACAAAATTTAAAGGAATATAATGAACTATGAAATTTTTTAAAAAATATCATTATTCCTGAAAAATTCGACAATTTTCAACTTGTTAATAAATAATGATTTTGAATTGATGAACACACTATTTAATACAATTATTTCGAAAAGTATAACAAATGTTCACTTTTTTCATTCATTATTATAAAAGCACAATCACAGTACGTAAATACATTTATATATGTATATATATATATATATATATATATATATATATATATTTCCAGTTACTGACGCATTCACAATTTATAAATATTTAATTCATTTAAAAGTAAATATTTATTTTACTTCGATACTTAAATACATTTCCTTAGTTATATCTTATTCAAATTATTAAATGACACACAATCCATGTATATTTGACGGAATTTGATTACTAGTTATATTACCACACCATGCGTGTAGATTTTACCGACCAACCAACCGATTGGTTGATTGATTGATATTCAATTATTCAGAAATTTAGTTCGTTACCATAGCAACGTAGCAAATATGCTACCATGTGCTTCAGATATACTAAAATTCATACCAATACAAATCCAAGTTATAGTTCACGTTACTGAAATATTCGAAAGTCACTTTTTACAACTGTAGACCAGTCCATCTTTACTGATAATAAATACTACTATAATATTATATATATATATATATATATATATATATATATACCTAAATATAAATTAATTTGTATACTTATATATGAAACAATATTCAAGTACACTAAAACCATTACTCTCAAACAATACAGATAAAAACAGAAGTTTTGTAAAATATTCATGTACTCTATTACACAGAATAATTATATTATTTTTACATTATTACTTTCATAAGAAAAATATAATACCTATAAAATAAATGTGCTGTTACATTACTACATGTACATTTTATTTATGGGACAGAATATGTTAAATTATAAATAAGTTTTAAGAGATAACCTCTTATATTGCTTTCTAAACTAAACACTTTTTTAAAAAATAGTATCATGTTAAAGTTATTATGTTCTTGTACATTCATTTATTATAATTTTAAGTTATTTTGTATGATATTTCATAGTAAAATAGAAAAATATTTTTCTTCAAAAATACATATTTATTTCAGTATATATACAGATAATATTTATTTTTTTAATAAAACGTTATAATACTCACATTTAAAAAAATAAAGATTCATTTAAAATAACCACAACAATATAAAATATTCTTGTAAAAATATTAAATTCTGTAAATAAAAATTAATAATAATACTAATATCTAGAATTTTCTGTTTAGTTAATATGAAAAAATCATAATATTTAAAAAATTCCAAAAACAATAAATATACCAGTGTATAAAAATGCTACACTTTGTATCTGTGTTATTTAAAATAAATTTATTTTAAAAATAAGTAAATCCGAACAATAATAAAATAAAAGTCACACACTAATAATAATAAGATTTTTCTGGGCCCACCTCGTTATAGAACCAATTTCTAATATCACCTAAAAACACTTTGTTCAAAATTGAATATTAATTTATCAAGATGGTTACCACAAAAGGGTAAACACGTGATATTAATACCGACAATAGGGAGATCGTGCCTTCTAGACACGCAAAGCCCTTCGAGTTCTACAAACAGATACGTGTGACGAGGAAAGAAGTAAGCTTAAACTTGAATACATTTTAGCTTTATCCCATTTCAACACCCGTACAATATTATTCATTATAATTCAATGGTATAAGACTTGGAGGTTAGTACCACATGAATGAGTATTTATGATGCCCATTCTCTTTAATGTGTGTAATACACACGTGAAAATTTACAATTTTGGTTGTTTTACGATATTTTTAAAATATAATAATACGAATAACCGTTGTACAATCTTTTATATGTAATAGTGAATATGTATTTTCTAGCCAAGAAAAAGAATATATTCAAACTACGAATCTGAGCTCGTCATCTCTGTAGAAAGATTTTTTAGTATGTACCAATATGATTCCATTACAAAAAAATCTTCTGGTTACTAAATAACGAAAAATTTTGTTTTAATTCATAAGATATTGATAAATTCCAAATGATTTTATTTTAAATTATAAATAAAAAATTCAAAAAATATACACCTACAGTATATAAATATCAGTTTTTATATGTATATTGAAATCTACTTCTTAAACAAATCTAAATTAAATATAACACATATAAATATATATATATATACCATTTTTTTATATGAAACTAAATGAGTAGGTAAATAAATAGGTAAGTAAATAACGAGTACGCATATGTACATATTTTGACATTTTTAGACATTTTGAAAATAATTTATAGTTTCATTTAACTTTTACGTGAATTTAGTCAACAATACTTCAATTTTTATAACTCTGATATTCATAATAATAATTATATATATATATATATATATATATATATATATATATATATATATACATAATTTATTTAATACATTATTATATTTTTATTAACTTAAATAACCTCTATATTATTTAAATAAGCTATTCAACATAATTATTATTTTAAAATATCTGTATCAAATTTGAAGTATTTATAATAGATTGAGATAGTCATATACAATTCATGATGTATATAAGAAAGATAACGAATATAATTTGGTATGCGAATCGCGTTTTAACTAGTATTCGTGAATATCATCATTACATTTTATTGTACTTCTCTAAGATACTTTCATAAAAACCATTTCAAACTGGATCGATAATTTCATTATAAGACAATTTCAACATTCCTAAATAAAATTCTTTATTCAATATGAATCCATGTTTTATATAAGAAAAACGGACCATTAAGTTCATCACATATTTGTTTCAATTTAATTTGTGAATAATTGAGATTGTTCAGTGTTCTAAGAAAACAGCAAAATATCAACTTGAAATATAACAGTTTGTTTTAAAAAAAATATTTTAATGTGAAATGTTAATTCTTTCCTAAAATATCATAGAGTAGAAATTCATTCTATTTCTACTATTAACTGCGAAAATGTTAAATAATAAAATGACTAATATTCTTCCATTATCAATAATAACATAATATCAATCTTATCAACACTATTTAAGCTACTTTACTTGTCTATAATATGAACATGTATCGATATTTATTTGATTTTATTAAATATTTAATTCAATCTATCTTATTACTTTTTAAATTTTATTGGAGGTATATTCATTTTTAAAAATAATAATAATACACATACTCAAAATAATCATGAATTCATTTTGAAACATGACTATAATTTTTAATTCATTTCCCCACTTAAATCATTTGTTAAGAGACTATAAAAAACAAAGTAGCTCAATAAATAATTAAAATAAAAAAATATTTAAAATTACACAATATTCACATTCTAAATAGATTGCTATCCTATCATTAATTTTTTTTTTAATATTACACTTGTCTCTTATTTGTCTAATCCATATATATATATATATATATATATATATATATATATATATATATATATATATAGAGATATAGAGAGAGAGAGATGTCATCATCATCAACAACGGCTCCACAGACAATTCCAGTCAAAGGCCTCTCTGACAATGCCAGCTCAATAGAGCCTTTTTCTTGTCAAAGCTTTTCGACAATTGTTTTTTTTTACAAGATGAGGTTGTCACCCTCATGCTCAACCCTCGAAAATGAGGTACTCTCCGACTGGGAATCGTACGAAATCTCCTGTATGACAAGCGGTGATGCAAGCCATTATGCTACCCAGTCGGTATATATATATATATATATATATATATATATTCACTAATTTTCCTATAAGAAATTGATAATGAATTTAACCATTTAATTTTTTTAAGGTTATAAAATATTAATATTAAACAAAAATATAAACTTAATTTTGAAATTTAATTAAAAATAAATAAAACAAAATTTTATATATATATATATATATATATATATATATATATATATATATATATATGTATGTATAGGCGTAACTATATAAATATAATTAACTATTTAACCGAAACTAAATACACTTTTCTCTCTGTAATATAATCTACTTTCTTCTATATAATATGGAAACAAACATTTCATTATTTATATTACTGTCAAAAGCATATTAAAACATCGTTAACTAAGTTTACATATAATGTATAATATGCTTTTCAATTAAAAGTTAATAGTGACAGCAATATATGTCACTATTTCAACATTCGTACAAGGCATAATATAACTGTGATATAAACTTCGTATAAAAAAATATTAGAAATGTCTAATAGTAAAAATTAACTTCAGTATATTTTGAAACTTAACAACATGTGTTACAATGAATGATCTTTTTATCACATTTAAAAATTCACATGAAAAATGTTAATTCTGAAATTTAAAACACTTGTAAATATTTTCAAATTCAGAGAATAAGTATTTACTATTAAAATAAATAATCTTTCAAACTACAATAAAACTTATTTATAACAATTTATGTGAAAATTATATTAATAAGCTTATTTTGTATTTACATTCAATAATGAAATTATTTTTTTTGAAATTTCAAAAAAAAATATTTGTACCATAAATATTCAATTTTAATTTGTCGTATTTAATAAAGAAATTAAGTTATGTTTTATATATTTTTTTTACAATAACAAGTGTGTACAATACTAATATTTCAATAAATTCTCTAATTTTTTTTTTTGTAAATATATTATAAAATAAAGTAAATCAATATCTACTTATATATTCCTATAAAATTAAATTGTAAAGAATGTTTGAAAGAACGCAGCAAAAACGGAAATGCAAGAAAACGCGAGTTATCACATCTTTCAATAATTTGTGCTTACCACCTAAAAATATAATGGTAAACAGTCATCGTATTTCATGTTTACTAGTGCTCTTTCATTCTTATTACTTTATTTTCAGTCGTTTTTATTGATCAATTGTATTATCATCATCGTTTATATTCAATTTTATTCTTATTTTAATAGAATTAGTTCCCTGTTTCACATCGTGATTTCGTTATTCTATCATCGATTTTAATATAATAATGCAGCAAAGTTCAATTGGAATAATTGATTCGATTTTAATAAGAAAAGAATTCAATATTTAATAAAAATAAATGAATATACTTTTACATCAAATTAGCTTAACAATTTGAGTTTAAAATATTAATCTGCTTTATAAGTACAAATTATTGTGAGAAAATAAATTTCAATTAGTAAAAAAAAATTAACAACTTTTAAAAATATTATATTACAATTATTAAAATGTAGATTAATATTACTTATAAATATAATTCAAAATATGTATTACGATATATCAGTTTTCAAATAAAATTATACTTAAACATTTATGTAATCAAAACAAACAAATGTTTTATATGGAATTAAATATATTCAAATAAAATTTTGTATCTTTATAAAAACGTACACAAAAAAAGCTTTACATAAAAACTCTGCGCTTTCTCTTTCTACTAAAAAGTATTTTACCATATCAAACAAATATTATTAACGAATAACGCTGAAAAAAATAACTATAATACTTTAAATATCTGCAGAATTAGTTAAAATCAAACGTATAAAAGAGATAACACCGACGTATATTCAATGTTATGCGGTGACGAAATACGATTACTCCATTATTGGTGATATGATGAAATCAAATTCATGGTTCAATGAGATTTACTCAAAAAAATTTAATTACAGAAACGTACAGACGTAATTCTAAAATATATGTATTATCAGATTCAGGAACATCCACCCAACCTTACGTTAAACAAAGCTTTGTTTTATTTACGAACAAGCTTTTGAAGTTTGTTTTTATTCAATTATAAGATCTGGATAATAATTGATTCTCTATTAACGAAACGAAATCACCTTTATACAATCTTATTCGTTATTAAATAATCCAAAATCAAATTACATTTTACACAAATTATTTGAATAATTAAAACATCATTTTGTACACCTACTTTATTTACATATCCTCACACATACCTATGTATATATATATATATATATATATATATATATATAGAGAGAGAGAGAGAGAGAGAGAGAGAGTCATCCAAATGCGAAACCTAGATTTGTATTTTAATTAAAATAAACTATACACATGTTTCCCTATACACCACCCATTACACATGTTTCTTTTTAATAAAACACAAATCTAGGCATCACATTTGGATGACCCTTTATATATATATATATATATATATATATATAACTGAAATAAGATGCATAAATTCTGATCCATTAAAATTAATTCATAATTAAAAAATAATGTTGGAAAATATTAAGTTTTAATAGACATATTTTACACGCACGTGTTATTAAGATTCAAATTCGAAAATATTTACTACTCAATAACAACATTAACTAATAAAAAATACAATTTAAAAATGATATTATTATTCTAGCAAATTAAGATACAATAAATTTTCAGAAATAATGTCACCAAATTGTTATAAAAAAACTTTCAGGTAAAAGTGTAATGTAGAAAGATTCTAAAAATATAAAGTTCTCTTTTACTTTCACCTTATGTAAACATTTTTGCTCGATCCGATATTGGAGTGCCACATATCCCTATATAAAATATCGTATAAATATGAACTTACATTTTATGGAAGTAAAAGGTTAACAACTTTTTACATATTTAAATCATAAGGAAAAAACAAGCCGAGGTATTTCATAACCAGTCTCATTGAACATCTTCAGCCACGTTGAACAACCTGTACGGGTTGTAAAGAAATGTTACGAGTGCGCGACACGAACAACGTCGACTAAGACGACGCCAGTAGACACACCGTCACCTAAGTGGCGTCCCAATACGATCGTAAAACTCGATCCAAAGAGTGGATAGCGCCCTCCCCGAGATCCCAACGCCCAACCAAACTGTTTATGGTTATCGGCGACTGTTTTGAATAGTCCATTTGTCACATAAAAATAACTGCGGCGTAAACACAAGCGTACACGAACGATACGTGTGCCATTGTATACGTTTTTCCTTTTTTTGCTGTAAAATTTAACGAGCTCACTCGTATTTTTTGTGCATTGAATGGATAAGTGGGTTTTGCTAGTTGTTTTCACTTGTAAACAACATTTCATATCCCACATAGAAGGATAAACTTTAATTATTTACAGATAACTCAAACGTATACTTTTTGTTTGTTAAAAATCTTTTCCATATATATTTATATATATATATATATATATATATATATATATATATATATATATATATATATATATATATATTACTTTTGTATACATTACTTATTATAACACTATATTATTTCGTTTTTCATTAATAATATTTTTTTAAAAATTATCATTTTGTATGTAAACCATATTTAATAAAATATTATTTTATAATTTTTTTAAATCAATTTTACTATGTGATAAAAAATGTTTTATCTTTCTATTAAAAAATTATAGAATTAAATAAAAATAGTTTTTTAATGAAAATAAATATATTTAGAATACAATAAATTATTTCTTGCGTTTTATTTTTCTCGTAATAAATACATTTTTTTTAATATGTACCAGTAACGTACCATTAGATATTAGCTATTATTGAAAAACGATTAACTCAATCTATGTCAATAAATTTACGCATTAAGATTTCTATCGTCGTTCTTACAAATCAAGTTCTATGTATTATGTATTTACACTCGTGCGCGTAAAACATATACTAGACACGCACGCATACACAATCACACACACACACACAGACACATCATACACGTAACCACACATCATGTATATTTGTGTGTATTTTTGTATATAAATGTATTATACTAAAATTCGATCTAATATTAGACAAGTAAATAAGTTAATATCGAGAAATTCATTTAATAAAAAGTAAAATTCTTTACGGTCTTATAAATTTAATTAAAATTTTGGTATACGTTACATATTCTGACACATTTTAAACTTGTATGAATAAAGTGATATTTATTAATTGTATATCAACTGTCATTTTTATATCTGAGAGTTTAAAATATTTTTATTTACATCTTTTTAGAACTTAAATATATTTCGATATATAAACACAGCAATAAATAAGACTAATCAAACTGTTTTTAAACTTTGGAAATATTGTCAGCTCCAATATTCCAAAAAAACTTTTAAATCAAAATCTCGTATTTGTTGTTTCTATTTATAAATACAATTCTTAATATTTTCTGTTTGAAAATCGTTTTAGACGTACAGTTTTATAAAAAAGAATAAACAACTATATTTTAATATTTTCATCATAAATAAAGTTGACAATTTAAATAACTAAACAAAACAAGGAAAAGTAACGGTAAACAAACGATCTACCTTCAATCCAGGCAAGTACAAAAACACATAAATCATTTAAAATGGCAATGTATATGTCTGTGTGCGCAAAACCAGAGAGATGTTGCGTGCCAAAACGCTGGAACTGTTTTGAAAATGATTTATATTGTTCTGCGTGTGAATTGGATAAGAAATATTGACACATCGTCTGTGTCTCTTTTTCTACTTCGGTGCTTTCGATCGTTTCGTTACCAACAAATGAGTTTAAACCACATTACATATATATTATTAATCATCAAATTAATTAATTCGAAATACAATATAAAATAACTATTTCCAGATTTAACTAACATTTTAGAAGCTCGATTCAAATTTAAAATTATTAATTAATATACTTGGCCAAAATATCACTTTGATTTAAATCAATACTTTATAATCATAAAGTTTGGGTGGAATAAAACTGAAGCAACGTTAACGATTATTAACTTGCAAAAGTTTTAATACTGGCCAAATTTGGACTTAAACATTATTTTAAAGTAGTATAAATAGAACAAGATTACTTCACTCAACAAAATAATTATATTTCCATTGGAATAACATTATTTTTAAAACATTAAAAATTGTGTGATATTTTATAACTTCAACTTCATGGTAAAAAAAGGTTTTTATTACCAAAAATAAAAATATATACATTTACACACACACACACACACACACACACATATATATATATATATATATATATATAAATAAGGGTGTATATATGGATTGATAAATATTTCATTTAAACTACAATATTAATATATATACTTTGAATTATAAATTAACAAATAAAGTACTAATAATTACGAAAGTAATTTCTATAGAATAATATACAATTACTTTCTTCAAATTAGTTTTTATTACATATGTACGACGGTCGTTTGATAAGTATGATAAAAAAGTAAAAAAAACTAATTTGAAAAATTAAATTAAATTAATTAATTAATTAAATTAAACAATAAATAAATTTACCATTCTTATCAAACGACCCTTGTTTTTTGTATACATATGTATACATAATACATTTATTTATATATATATATATATATATATATATATATATATATATAAATTAAAAAATCATTAGAAAACTAAAAAACAATTATTTTATTTACAAAAGATTTTGGCTACATAAATTAAAATAAACAATAACTTAAATATCTAAAAGAGTATGTCTCTCTATATCACATCATAAACGAATGGGGTAAGCATGTTAATCTGGCCCAGAAATCAAATGGCGCCAAAACAAATATTTTTAGACAAAAATTCATCTACACTTATTAATTAATATTTCTCAACGCATGTAAAAATTACCTCCTTTAAGTTCAATTGTAATCAGCCAGCTTTTTATATAATCATTATGTTAACATAGTTCTATCGAAACATGCGAGTCATTTTTGCGCATGTAGCTTAATAGTTTCAACCATAGTTTGTACAATACAAAATTATAAGTTTCATTCGAATTTTTAGTCACTACTAAAATATGATTTAATAAGAGGTATGTTCTATTATTGTTATATATAAACTCACTATTACAAAACAATTGTATAAAATCCGTTTATAATTTATATATATATATATATATATATATATATATATATATATATATAAAATTTAAAATGAAAAATAGGATTACATTCCTTTTTTCAAGTTTGTTGATATAATGAGGTTCAAACTATATGTAAAATATATAATAACAATAAAATTACCTCTTTTGGTGGCGAAGGTGGCACTGGCAGTCCTCACCGATGGCCAAAAGCCGCTACCGGAGGCAGAAGGTGCAGCTGACGACTTCTCAGAATGGAGCCACAACCAAGAGGGTAGATCCCCGGAGAACAGCAAAACCAGTCCACAGTATAACCACAACATGTTTTGTTACGTCTTAACTGCATGTTTCACGGCCATAATAATGAGCAACAATTCACCGGTAACGAATATTTTACAGTAACAATGAGCACATAAACCAGTACCTACTTAAGTATGTAAACGAACACTATCATACTACAATAACCAACACGGTAATGTACACGACTAACCCTGACGTCTTCTTCCGAGCATCACTATCGACCTCGACACCCGGCGTTTCAAAAGTCTCTGACATCAGGCTCAATATCGGTGCAACGAGCGCCCTGCCGCCTTGTGTTCACTGGCCAAATCTTCATCGCGGTATGAACGCTCCGCAAACTACGAACCCCGCGCAGATTTGGACCGGCGCGATACCCGTCGACAGAAGACGAGCTGACGCGACCGCGAACGCAGCATCAGACGGCAACGCGTTGCGAGCGCCCCATCTCGATCGCGTCCGCGTCAAAACGATACACGTCGTCCGCGCTGGAGCTACGCGAAAACAGCGACGTGCGTCGGAAAAAGATATATCAACGCGCGTCCGTGCGCCAGCCGCGTCGCTTCTACCTCACGGACGACCGTCTTCGCATCTAGCGTCAAAACGTATCGCGCGCGCGCAATGTGCAAGAACTGCCAAGCCCACTCTGATCCAGCTATGAGCTACGAAGCTCGTTCTGTCCTGGCTGGGGACTGACTGGGGCGAGGTTACAATTGAGAACTCAGCTACGGAGTCACTGGGGCGGATTCATGCTCTCCACATCAATACCACTGCAAAACGAAATAATAAAATCTTTCAACGCATACATTCCTACCAGTTATCAATATTTGGGTTTCTAATGCACTGATGCAGATGAATGCATTTATTTATATCCGATCATATTAAATCGATTGTTTTTTAAAAGTGGATTTTATGAAATAAAAAATAAAATTTATTATCATATATGCATATGCGATTCACATAGCATCATCACAAATTATCACGATGACATTAATTCCATTAAAAAATTTAGTGCAACAATAATATATATATATATATATATATATATATATAAACTATAATTTTACTTATTTAAATAAATGCTTTTGTACACTGATTTAAAAAAAATCTACAATAAAAACAAATATTATTAAAAAGCTAATATACAACATTTTAAAATGCTGTCTGGAAACCAAAATATTATATAACTATATATATATATATATATATATATATATATATATATATATATATATATATATATTTATATATATTGTATATATACCGCCTATTAAAGAAATATTATATTAAAATTTAATATTTTTTCGGGATTTTCTTTATTTTTACGTGCATAAACAAGACACAAATAATATTTTATATATACATGTGTTTACTTATAATTCTATCATTAATTTTACTTTTATGAGAAAAATTCCATGAATTTTAAGGTATTAAAAATATTTTTCAATATTTAAAAACTGTTTTTTAATATTACAAAAAAGTATATATGAACAAATAAATAATTGTATAAACACTTAAGATAAATATTATATATAAAGAGTATATATTTGTGTTTTATTTCATTTTAATAAATGTGCAAATTGGATTAAAACAAATTCCTGAATCAAATAAAATATTATACACTTTGACACACTTGTCGAACTTTCTAGTAACCTATAAATAAATAAAAATATTTTACAATTAGTATAGTTTTTACTCAGTTTTAATATTGAAAAGTCGTAAAATTGCTAAATGTAATAAAAAAATATAACGCCATAAATAGGTATAAATAAATTAACACTATAGAACAACTGTAATAAGATTGTTAAAGTTATTTAACTCTTAATTTAAAACCAAACGTTGGTATCTAATTAATTGATATTTATATATTCGAATTAATATAACCTGTGATAAATAAACACGTTAATAATGTATTATTATTAAAGAATAAATATACTATAACTTTAATTGTTAAATAATTATACGTAAATTCCAATTTGTAATAATTCAAGTATATTTAATACACAAAAACGTTATAATAGTCAAATCAATTAAAAAATACACATTTTATTGTTCATTTTCATAGAAACAATTTTTAAAAAAATACTTTTTATGAAGTGTCCAATTTTAAAAGACACTAAATTCAATAATATAATAATATCGATAGGAAATCATAAAAATATTATATGTACACATGTCTCTCTCTCTATTTTACTATATATAATTATATATATATATATATATATATATATATATATATATATATATATATATATATATATATATATATATATATATATATATATATATATATATATATATATATATATATATATATATATATATATATATATATATATATATATATATATATATATATATATATTTCTCACTAACCTTCATGGCCAGCGTAAAGAAAATGGCCAAATACCAAGAATGGTAACATTCATTAAATCTTTCATCCAATAATGGACTGATATCTGATAGTATGATGAATGATGTGATGTCTGATTATGATGATGATTATGATTTTATATATATATATATATATATATATATATATATATATATATATATATATATATATATATAAGTATACATCTAAGTATAAACATTTTTATATACAGTATATATTTATTTAACTAAAAAAATATAACGATATTTATTCAAAATAATCGATATTTTTTTTACGTTACACATACTAAATACAGTATGGTAATAATAAATTGTAACAAATTATTTTAAATAACTTTATTAATTTACTCGAAATAAACTATTTCAAAGAAATTCATATACATGTACAAAAATACTTTTAATTTGGAAAATAAATCGTAATATGTGAAATTGTGAAAAAATTAAAATTGTTTCACAAATTAACCATTATATCATAAATTTTATTAAATGTTTAATGAAACACTTACTGCAATTTTAACTTTGTAAATTTTTGAAACTGAAGTGATTAATTTATGAAAAGATCAATTAACTACAATATAATGCCAAACCAATTAACTAATGAAATACTTTATTAAAAAAATAATAACATTTTCGTTGCTGAAAACCTTGTTTGCGCACTTTTTTACAAAAACTAGAAATTCTATTTCATTTCATTATTATTTTATAATGGTACTAATGACACGAATAAAAAATTATTATGTGTAATTTAATTTTTAATATGTAATATTATTTTAAATATTTAAACCACATATTAAATATCTAATAAACTATTTTATATATATATATATATATATATATATATATATATATATATATATATATATATAGGATATTCTAATAAGCGCTTCAAAAGTTTAAGAGGGAATAAAACAAAAAGTATTTAATTAAATAGTTATTTATTTTTAAGCATGTTCTATTAATGATGAAACCCAATTTCATTCATATGACCACCACAACCTCGCTTGACATAGTGCATTCGTTTAATCCAATTTTTAGTTACTCTTTCACATGATCTCGGTGGCCAATTGATGGATCAATTTCGTAAAATAATGGACTCAATAAACTTTTGTCTCAATAAGTCTATTATTTCCGTAGATGTATGGTACGTAGTATCGTCTTGTTGAAACCAAATATCGTGCAAACCTTTTTCTATCATTTTTGGGAAAAAAATCAGTAATCATAGTTCGGTAAAGCACTCCATTTACTATAACGTGATATCCAGCTTCATTTTGAAATTTTCACTAACAAAAGCAATATTGGCCTCACTTCTTGGATTTCTTAATCTTACAGGCACTGTTGTATCAAATAGAGTTTTTTTCAATAATTCGATAAATGGCACCTTCACTTGAACAATTGTGTTAAGTTTCACGAAGCGCACGATAAGTTTTACGAACCGAACATTATTTTTTACAAGTTTTTGCAAATTCTAAGCGTTGTTGGAATGTTAAACCCTCCATGATAATTTGTCAAACTATACTGAATTGAAATATTAAAATAAGCTTAAAAATATTCAAACATAGTTGCTACCAGCTGTCAAAGTTCTGACATTCTTATTGGAAAACCCTATATATATATATATATATATATATATATATATGTATGTATTTATATATTTATATCATCATCATCATCATATCCAGCTTATATCAGCCCACTGATGGACAAAAGTCTCAATAAATGTTATCATTCAGTGGGATTTGATTATACTCACCACGCTGATCACACGAGTTGGTGAGATTTTTATTCAGAGTTTCCTACTCCGTTAAGCAGACTGCCTTTTTTATTAAGACTAAAAAGCTTCGCCTAATTCTGTAGACATATATATATATATATATATATATATATATATATATATATATATATATATATATATATATACGTATTTATGTATGTGTGTGTATGTGTATCGCTATCAACATTTTTCTATCCACTATTAAGTGAAGACTTCTAAATCATTCCACTTTTAGAGACCTAATACTTTCTTTTTCAATTCGCACAGACGAATTTTTTCATGTCTCTATTCCATTAATTCATAACTGTCTTCTTATACCTAATATTTTTCTTGTCTATTTGAATTATTTCATAAAACAGATGCACAATTTAGTACCACAGATGACTACAGGTAGAATACATCGATATATATATATATATATATTACCAAAGAAATTCAATTCTTCTAAAACCTAAGCCTCTTAAACTATATCAGACGTCAGTGGCAGTTATATTTTTACTAGATAAGATTATCAGCTACCTGTTTAACACTAGATATACCAAAAATTGATATAAACCTATTTCTATCAACTAGATATTTTGACCGATTAGTATTTAGCCAAAAAAAAGGAAGTAATTTTTAATCAACTAATGCAAGCAGTAATAAAAAGAGCTTATAATAATAAAAAATTATATTTTTCACTTAAATATTGAAATTGCATATGATAAATGGTAGTAATAGCAGCCCCCTTACTTTATTATTCATTTTCCTTAGAACAATTTTGAAACCGACCATTTTAACTGGTTAGTATATCTAGTGTTATCTCTCACTTGGGAAACTTTCCAATGGGGGATTGAACGGAATCTCCTGCATGACAGGCTATGACATACGTCACTTTTCTACCGGGTCAGCATATATATATATATATATATATATATAGAGAGAGAGAGAGAGAGAGAGAGAGAGAGAGAGGAATAGAAAGGCCTAAATGAGACAAGGGTTTAGACAGGGTTTATATATTACATCCTTCAGCCTCATTCGGGCCACTAGTGTATATATATATATATATGTGTGTGTGTGTGTGTGTGTGTGTGTGTATGTGAATGCGTGCGTCCGTGCGTGCGTGTGCGGACATATACGTGTGTATGTCTGTGTACCTTAGCGTATGTACGATGTAATAGATTCAAATATAAATTTACAATAAATATATAGTATAAATTTATTTTTGTTCAAATATTGAAAAATGCAACAAATTAAAATATTTTTTTAAGGAGGTTGGTCTGTTAAAAAATATAATAAGATTAGTCTAAAATTTGAATATAATGATCATAATAATGATCAAATTCTTCAGGAATTTTTTTGAAATTTTTCTCCATCCCGTTTTAGAAAAATTAAAACATGAAAATTGTATCTTATAACATGGGCTCTTATGGCGGTGAGGTATAAATTGAAACTTAAGTCATTGAAACTCCACTAAAAAATGTCAAGAATTTTTTAAAAGATGTTTTATTGTAAAGCTTATATTTTTAATAGTATTATCACTCGAGTAAAACAAATCTTCACAACGCCGTTTGTAAGTTTTTAGTTGAAAAAGAATTGTAAATGAATGATTTTAAAGTTACGCCAGTACGAACTTTACAGCCAGAACGAATCACGGCGCAGCACTGTAGGCACGTGACACATACGATGCGCGTGTAGCGTGTTCATATACCATGTATACTATACAGAATTATTTATTTGCAGTTGGCAATCATTATTTTAGCCCATACAAAAGTGTAGACCACTACTCCTTACCCCGCGTCCCTGTAAGACTATGACCAACCACCTTAAATATATTATTCTTAAATATGATTACTCACCCAAGATATTATAAAATTTAAATTTAAAAAATGTTTTCATTTATTCAGAAAATCGAATTCAAACTGTCAAAGAAATACATTGCACATGTAGTTATATGCAAAGAGCTGGATTTTTTATACAAACATTTTATATATGTTAACACTATCCTAATTAATGAAGTTGTTCAGTATTACTGAAACGTTTGGTTACGTACGTTATAAACTAGATTTTTTTACGCTGTATATGTATACATTATATAAGGTCATCCAAATGTAACTCCAAGATGTTTTATTAAAAAGAAACATGTATATAATTTGTTTCTTTTTAATAAAACATAAATTTAGGTGTCACATTTGAATGATCCTATATTTTTTAACTTTATAATTTTTCATTAAAAAAAATAATTTTAAAAACGTGAATATATACTACATTTAGTTTACAATAGTTAATTCAATATATATATATATATATATATATATATATATATATATATATATACATACATACATACATACATACATACATACATACATACATACAGTACAAAAAGAAGCAACTATTTCCCTTTAATCAGTTTTTATCTAAAAAAAAATGTTCATAATTGCATGAAAAATACCACTTGTTTTTACCTACCACAATAATTAACCTCTACTAAAATAACATACATATAACATATAATCAAGCATACATACAGAGGACACTTTATATTTAAAACGTTTTTGGATATAATCTTTTTATTAATGTACAATATTTTATTTTATTTTTTACAAAAATTATTTTATATTTTGAATTCATTCTAATCTATTATGGCTTAATAATAAATTTAATATAAAAAAATATTTAAATTAAACAAGTATAGTTAACATTAAACAAGTTTAAAAATAAATTAATTACATTTATATATAGAACGGTTATTTACATGATAAATTTTATAAAAATCAACATGTGTTAAGTATATCATAAATTCTTATGAAATGATCTGATCCACAACTAGCTAATTGTAATTCTTGTAAAGGTTCTTCATATTTTTCTGGTAATGGTCGAAATTTTATTTTCTTCACTGCTAAATGATGTGCCATACTACAAAAAAATATTATTAGCATTTACATAATCAAATATCTAAGTTATGTACTTACCACTGATCAATCACTATACATTTATTCCAGGTATCAGTCAATGTAGGATTCCACTTATAAAGAATAATCAAACCATTATGAATACCTATTGCTAATAAATATGTATTTTCTGTTACAAAAATTGGTGCAAAATCAGCTGCAGTAATAGAATAATTTTTAAAATGACTAACTGGGCCAATTAATCCATAATTTTTTAAAGGATTTCTTATATCACTAATTTTTCCCCAAACTGCAACTATTCCATCACGAGATCCGGTCATAAAATATCGAGAATCATGAGTCCATGCACAACACCAAATAATCCTTGTATGCACAGCAGTATCTTTACCTGTTGTAACAACAAGCTCATAAGACTCATTATATTTCTTAAAAAGAGACCATCTCCTATCACGTGATACAGACAATAATTTATCACCCCTTGGAGAAAACGCCAACTGGGTTATTGTAAGTGTATGAGATAATAATTTTTGTAATGGTTGCCAGGATGATGTTTCCCAAATAATAATAAAAGAATGTTCAATTTTTGTTCCTTTACTAGCAGAAGCTAATGTTTTGCCATCAGATGTAGCAGCTAAAGCATATATTTCAAAACCATGACCATAAAGTTTTTGTACTTCAGGCCAAAGAGTATTCTGAATTAAATTTTCTTCTGTTGGTGGCTCTAAAATCAAACATTAACAATTTATATATATGTGTACATGAATGAATGTAAACATACGTTGTAAATGAAGTGCTGTAAAATAAGTTGTGTCTGAAGATCCATTTTTTTCTACTTCTTTACAATTTTTATCCTTATCAAATACAGCTTGATTTGATAAACTTAATGAAGGCACAGATGCACCAAAAGGTGTTGGTGCTGTATCTAAAAAAATACATTATTTTAAGAATAAACATATATCTTCTACTTAAATAAATTCTCATCATACATACTTTTCAATATTAAATCTCCCTTGGGATCTGATTCAACACAACAAATATTTCGAAAATTTTCTATAAAATTTCTTGGTGCTTCAAATACTCTTATTACTTTTTCTTCAGCACCAGAAACAAATTTATACCTTTCTAGAATTGCTATACTATTCATACTATATCCATGAACTTGAGGCCGAGCTAATTCATGCCATGTTTTCTGTTTAAATAAAATATGTATGTATGAATGTATGCATATATACATACATATATATATATATATATATATATATATATATATATATATATATATATATATATATATATAAAAGAGATAGAGAATAATAAATTGTTAAGAGTTTACAAAATTCAAATAATACATTTTCTTCATTTTCATAAATCCACTGTGCATGCAATCTTGTAGTTTCATCTGCTCCCACTGATAATAAATACTCTCCTTTTGAATCCCAACAAATATCACTAACTTCATCAAAATGTCCACCTACAACTACAACTGGTTCCCATGTTTTTAAAGGCTAGAAATTAAAAATGAAATACATGAATATACATAAATTCAACACATTTACAAATATTGGACTTCTAATTTTTAACAAATACTACTTACAGGCATAAAAGCCCACATATGAAATGATCCTTGATATCCATGACCCAAAAAATATTTTCCTGTAGGTCCAAACTTTCCTCCATAAAAACCTAATGTATTTCCACCAACTTCACCTACTCTCACTGACTCTTTCCACACATCACTATTTAAATCATACTTCCAAAGAATAATACTCTTATCCATTGAAGAAGATAATAACTCCATTGACTGTTGTTCTATTTTTATAACTTCATTACCTTGGCTTTTATTACCTGTCTTAAGCTCTGTAATATATATATATACAAGAAAAAAATAGATAACTATATAGTCAAAAATAAATATGTATATTATATACCTGTAATAGCTATTTTTGGCCGCCAATGAACTCCATATACCCAACTTTCATGACCTGCCAAAACTGACTCTAATTTTAAAGAATATGTCATATTTTCACTACTGTTTGTTATCGTAAAAATTTTTTCTTTCATTTTGATTTCTTTATCCATTGAAAAATTACACATAGATTTTTCATTATCTACTTTTGATATTTTCCATAACCTTATATAAGAATCCTGTGATGAACTAGCCAAAAATAAATTATCGTCATCTACAATAATATTTTAACGAATAAGTATTACTGATTAAAATAATTAAAAAACATATATAATTTATTACCACTCATCATAAAATCCAATCCATATACCCATCCTTTATGCCCTGTTAATATCTCTACATTTTTAAATTCCTCACAGTTCTCACTTTTATTCTTACAATTAATATAAGAATCAACAAATAAATAAATTTTATTGTCACTAACACCACAAGCTAAAATCGGAATATTCGTACCAGGTAAGAAATGAAATCGTACAGATATACATAAATTTCCGACTGGAAAAACCAAAGTTTGGGTGCATTGAAACGAACCTATTGAAGAAATTATAATGAAAAGAAAAAATACAAATATATACATCCACACGAGCTTATCTACCATTTTCTTCAAATCGTCTCCAAATTTTTACAGTTGCATCTACTGATGAAGTAGCAATGATTGTAAAATCTTTACTACCATTATAAACATAAATACCATCGGCAGTAGAAACAGACCCATTATGTCCTTCAAGAATGGCTGAAGCGTAAAAATTATCATTTTTTCTAGTCCACACAACCGCAGTTTTATCTGTGGAACATGAAATAAGCTCGGTTTCGATCATAATATTTCGCCATGAAATCCATCGCACACAATTAACACGATCTTGATGATTGCAAAGTGTTTGGATAATATTTCCATAGCTTTTATTTTTCTAAAATAATAACAGTGAAATGATAAGAAAATATTCTAAGTAACTTCATTTATAACAAATATATAAATACTTGTTTGTCCCAAATTAAAACTGCATTACAAGCACCATAACAAATAAGATTATTATAACCCCAATCTACACTATTAGGAGTACGATTACATGCACAAGAAGTATATAAATGTTTTATTGATTGTAACATTTTTATTGAAAAAAATACAAATTTGTAGTTACTTAATAACCTAATAAAACAATGTGGTATTTTTTATAGTTGTGACAGCTATATATAAGTTTTAACCTGCTTTAAAATAAAATTGTTAGATGGCGTTAATACATTGATTTTTCCTTCATATTGTATCATTTATAATACATTTAGATAACAGCAAAAAGTTTTTAAAAATAAAATTTAAATAAATTTTTATTGTTTATTTTTTCATAATTTATATTTTACGTTAATAAATTTTATCAATTACTTTGATTGTACTTTTCTGACCTTTATTAATATGTCTTACGAATATTAAATTTACATGAAAAAAAAATAAAACTGTACTTGAAAATGTTAATAATAACAAAATCATTTACTTTTCTGTAAAAATGTAATAAAAGAAAATTAATCTAATGCAATTAAATAATAGATAAATATAACAATATAAATAAATATGAAATTACTATTTATTCTACACATAATTCAATATTTTAATGAGAATAATAAGAAAATAAATTTGTTTCTTTAAACAATCTTCTAACTAATTAAATATCTTTATTAAATTACTTTACTATTATAATGAATTATAATATATATTTAAAATGAATGTAACGATGATATATCTTCAATGACATATATATATATATATATATATATATATATATATATATATATATATATATATATATATATAAATATTTTTTTTAGTTAAATAAAATGTATAATATTTGATGTTTAATTATCTGTTTATTTGTTTTAAGTAAAAATAAATAAAATAGCGTATCTTCTTATATTTTCTTAGTAAGTAAACTAAACATTTGTTAGTTAATTTTAAGCAGTTAAGGAATAAATAAACTATTTTTTTATTCTATTATCATTAACATCTAACGACAAAGGTCGGTTGTTCACCAGCTATGCACGACACCACACCCTACAGCCCACGACAGTTGGTCTCTCCTCCACAAGCGTCAGTGTCGCCGGGGGAATTTGGCAGGGGCTTGGTGGTTATGCGTGGCGGGGAGAACCCGTGTCCGCCCACACACTAACCAGCCGCCACCACAGCGTCAGTTCATTCATGGCGTGCATGGTCACGAGCCCGGGACGACGCTGACTGAAGAAAAAGTCGTGGGCGGTTAGGCGAAGCACACAGGGGAAAATGATGAGAAATCTACCATGGTGTATTGCAGCGCTCCTCAATCCATTCTAGAATCCTTACAATTATGAACCGATTGGAACAATATGAGTGTGAGATTAGATGAAAACTCATTAGAGACTAAATGTGTATATTTTAAAATATCTTAAATATAACTGACCTTTTTTCATTTAACACTAGATATACCAACCGGTCAAAATGACCGATTTCAACATTTGCACATAAGATGTTTACTTTAAACTTAATTTCAAATTTTCTAACAACATTATGATAATTCTTATTCATATATATATATATATATATATATGACTAATATTATAAATCATTCCGTTTTCTACCTCCCTGTTTCTTAGATATGTATGTGGTATATCTACATATACTAACCGATCAAAATGACCGATTGGAAAAATCTTGGTGTTAATGGTTATAATTTCATAGCCTGATCCTTATAATTTTACATCATTTTGTGGATTTTATTTTACATTTTTGTATTCTAAAAGTATTTGCGGGCAACTACCAATTTAAAAATTTTACATCATTTTCTGGATTTAATTTTTTTTTTGTTGTGTGTGATTGTTTTCAATAGCTAAACATACTAATTGTGAGGCTTTGCTTTATTCTGTAAAAAGTTATTTTTTTTTTTATAAATTTACATTGTTCTTGGACTAATATATGTTAGCGGATATTGTGCATATTGAAGAATTTGTAAATATAGTAATGGATATTAGTGGATATTACGGACTGACCTGACTGACCTAACTGATTTGACTGACTGACCTGACTGACTTTACTGACTTGACTTACCTCACTGACCTGTTTTTCATTACGGATATTGCGAATATGGTGATAGGTCGATAGATAGATATATATTTATTTAAAATCGAACATATATTATGATTTCGAGCAATATAATTAATAATAAATATTTTTAAGTTCAATTTATTAATCTAATAATTGCACTCTAACAATATATAAATCTAAGCCATCTCTGAACATTCTTCTATTAATTTCCAAGCACAACTCTGTAAAAATTGAACAAAAAAACCGCCTTTAACTATCTCATTTTACAATAGTACCAAATTTGGTGTAAATATGAATGATCAAATGGCTAAAAAATATAGCGTGTAAGTCGGGATCTCGGAGACGGCCTTTAAAAGTATTATTTAATATTATCGATATAGCTGGAATAAATATTTAGGTTTTATATAAAAAAAACTGCAAGAACAAATATAACAAGAAAAGACTTTTTATTTCAATTATCTGAAGAACTTTCTAGTGAGTATGAAGATTCATGCAAACCAGAAAACTTGAATAAACTGGTAATAATAAATAGCTTAAAGTTATAGAAGGAAATGTCAAATAGGTTCTTGCAATGAAAATAAAGCCACGAATATATATGCTGGTTGTAAAAAAATGTTTGTGGAAAATGCACACTAAAAAAAATTTCAGTTTTTAAAACTTGCGCTGGGGAAAATGAAAAATAAAGTAAGGGAGCTACTATTACCACCATTTATCATATCATGTAATTTCAATATTTAAGTGGAAAATATAATTTCTTATTATTAGAAGCTCTTCTTTTGATACTGCTTACATTAACTGATTAAAAATTACAACTTTTGACGGTTAAATATCAACCGGTCAAAATGACCAGTTGGTAGAGATAGGTATATAACAATTCTTGGTATATCTAGTGTTAAATATTTTATTAAAACTTTGATCTTCGTCACTCTTGCCATATATATATATATATATATATATATATATATATATATATATATATATATATATATATATATATATATATATATATCACTTGCAGATAGTGAAATAGGTAATATGTATATACCACTTAAATAAAAATAATTTTAGAGAAATTATTTTAATTTCTTTCTCTACAAAATTGTTCATATATATATATATATATATATATATATATATATATATATATATATATATATATCTGCCAGTTCAATATTTAAATAAAACTGAGCATAAATATTTTTACTCCAATTTCATAACTTTGTAAAATATTTTATTATAATTAAATAACTCTAATACCGACTATCAATAATTTTTAACAGTTCAAATTCCAGAGAACTAATACACAGGTTCTAATAAAGATATTAAAACTATATGTAAAAACATGCAGTATATTAAATATTTGATTTAATGTACGTTTAAGAATAATATTTGTGTATATAATTTTATGTTATAAAAAATTACATCTCTACACTTTGAACGTACACATAATTTGTTTGTGCATTCTTATTACTTGTGTATGTGTTTGTAAACAACCTTCTTTATTTTCAATTAATAAATTAATTTATAATTCATATCATATGATATAATCAATTCATAAACAGTCATTAATCGCACTAATCTGTTAAAAAATAGAGTATAATTTCAAATTCGAAATAGGAACTAACCAATAATATCATCGTAATAAAATTACAAACTGTTCTGGACTCAATACGTTTTGAAAATGAACCTCTCATGTTTCGACACATTACTTTGAATCATTTGCCCACGCACTGCGAAAGCTCTACGAAAACAGCTCTTTTTACGCGTGCGCAAACAATACTAAACCAACGCCGCACCTCCCAATCTTCATTCTCCAGTACTCAAACGTAGATCAATAACAGAGTGCGCACACAATATGTGAACCCTCATCTAGTTAATAAAGATGGTTAACTACTCTTATTATCACATAAATGAGATACAAATTAATGTTATCATTTATATATTTGTCTCAAATACTTGTATATAACATTGTCAATGGTACATCCCAAAATAAGTAGATTAATACATCCAGTATTACCAAGATTTTAAATTAAAAGTCATAAATATAAACTCATATATATGAGAATTTTAAATTGCAAATAAATAAATTAATTGATTACATTTAAAATAACATCTGGATCTTTATCAATTTATATATATATATATATATATATATATATATATATATATATATATATATATATGGCTCAAATGAGATTGAAGGATAGTAAAGAATAATAAATATTAGTAAACAAATAAATGTATGTCAAAACCCATCAGTAACCTAAATATATATATATATATATATATATATATATATATATATATATATATATATATATATATATATATATATATATATATATATATATATATATATATATATATATATAAATCTATTAACATTTCTAAAATCTCAATATCCAATTCAACAAAAGTTTTTTTTATATAATACTTTAATTAAAAATAAAACATTAAAATTTTAATTCCAAAACTTCCAATTTTTAATAGAAAAAAACAAGAATTTTTGTGTAATAATATTTAAAAGCCCAATCTAATTATTAATATCTATGTAACTAAAAAAATGAATATTACTGAAAATAATTTGAAACATAGATACATTATTGTTATAGAACTATTTATCAAAAAGTGATAATAAATAAATATTATAATAAATAATTATGATATAAAAATGATAATAAATAATTATAATACCGTGAAAATAAATAAATAAATTTTTTTTACAAAAATTGAACATATAATTATACACACACACACACATATATATATATATATATATATATATATATATATAACATATATATATATATATATATATATATATATATATATATATATATAAACTTTCATAATTAAATAATTTTTGTAATATCATAAAATACTTTAATAAAATAAATTAATGATAAGATGTAATAAAAACATTTTATCATACAATATTTGTATTTATAAAAATACTCGTTATTATATATTTTAAGAAGTTAATTTCAAATTATAGCTAGAAATCTATAGCTCTGTGTCGAAATAATATTTTACTCCTTTTTAAAGAAATAAATATTCTGTTAGTAAAATTTCATTTTTAACTATTAAATCCCACTTTCAGTAAATATAATATATATATATATATATATATATATATATATATATATATATATATATGTTTATATATTAACAGTGATAAATAGTTAGCATCATCGCCTGTCATGCGAAAGAAGTGCATTCAATCCCCATAGAGTAGGTAGGACTCTTTAAACTAGGTAAAGGTAATCTGTCTAAGGGAATAAACTGTAAATAAAAATTCTCACCATCCAACCTGGTCAACGTATGAGTATGACCAAATATCAACGAATCATAACATTCAATGAGACTTTTGCACAGCAATGGACAGGTGTATGCTGATTATATATATATATATATATATATATATATATATATATATATATATATATATATATATATAATACGTTTTATATATTTTATTTACAAATAAAATCAAGAAATAAATTATAATTAATTTATGTGATGAAATTAATAAGAAGTGATTCGAAATAATCAATTTTAATTTCTATAAGAAATTAACGAAAAAATAGAAATTTCATACTTTTTCTTTGATACATGTTCATAATTCTTTCTTTATACATGTTTGTACTTTATGCAATCAAAGTTTGAACGTTAATACAGAGACCGGATCTACAGAAAGCTGCACGTCCGAACGCTGTTTTGTGAACGGTTAGGAAAAAAAACACAGTTCGTTATATAGCTCGCGACCCAACCTACTAACGACCGTTTACCGTAGAGTACAGCAACTCGCATTTTAGGTCAACGACCTGCGAAAACAAGGTCGTTGCGATGTTGCAGACAATGCGCGGACTCGAGATCGTTTAACGCTCCTAAGTTCAATTGAATGCACAACATTTAAGGTTTTGACGTACTTTTAATAGTTTACCAATACACTTTTTGATGTAGTTCTAATTTTTTTAATATATATATACATATATAATTCCTAATGAAGTTATAGTTTATCAACTACAGTGTTCATTTTTAACTATTACAATCCGTGTATACAGTAATATATTCATATAAAAACAAATTACATTCATTTTTAATTAACTTCATAAGTATATTAAATAAAAAATATGTAAATAATGAAAAATTTAAGCGAAAATTAATAATTTACAAAAATATGGTAACACTACAAAACTACTCTGAGAATAAAATAATTTATCTATATTTTTATAATTACCAATAGTCTTAAAATGAATATTAAAACCTTTTTCTTAATATTAGATATTTTTTTTCACTTATATTTTTTTTAGAGATATTAATAATATAAATTGATTTAAAAAAAATTATTAGAACATGTTAATAATATTTAAAAAAAATGTATGTTGAGAAACATTTCATAAATAAATTTAAAGGTTATATATATAAATGAATTCTTTAAAACAATAATCATTACTCATTCAAAAAATAGTTTTAAAATCCTACAGAAGTAAATTATGACTTGTAAAAAGAGAAAAAACAATATGAAAATATTTTCATGTTATATAAAATAAAAATTGAAAAAATATTCGAGTGGCTCAAATAGAACTAAGGGGTTTAGACATACATTTACTTGCTTACTGTTATTTACTATTCTTTTCTATCCTTCAATCTCATTTGAGCCCCTCTATAACACTTAAGTTAAATTTATAGCTCATATATTTATTTAAAAGTAGGAGGTTTTCTGTTTCAATTTTAAATTATCCTTCTTAATATAAAACATATACATTTATTTAAAATTAAATGATAAATTATATTACATACTTACCATAATCCATTTAATTCAATCAATCGGTGAATTTCTTGAAATTTCTTCAATAAATAATTGTAAAAACCTGTTTTTTTAAATTAAAAAATGTATGTTTTCTGTCAATAATAAAAAAATATTTTTTTAAATATGAATTAAAAATATTTCTATCTGATTTTCAAACGTAATTTAATGTCATCTTTTTTATTGTATTAAAATCTAAATATCTTTTATATTTTATTTTTGAAAATAGCTTTTAAGCAAAATATATATTACAAATATTTGCAAATTTAATTATTAAATATTTTTATGAAATATTCCGGAATTAAATTAGGATTTCTTTATTAAAAACTGACTTTACTAAAGAGCTTAAACATTTTTTTGTAATTAATATTATTTTCTTAATTAAACTAAAGAAAAAATATTTGGAATGAAATATTTTCCCTCAAAATTTATAAAAAATGGAAAAAATATTTCAATAAAATAATCTATCTACTTTTTGAAAAAATCGTAAAATTTTCAAAATCATAACATAACATATTTATTTTTTAAAAAAAAATAATTACTTAATCATATCAAACTAACTTTCCACAAAAATTTTATCGTTACAACAAATAAAGCTTGACATTATTCAATTTATATATATATATATATATATATATATATATATATATATATATATAAAGTTATCATAAAAAGCAGCCTTAACGTTGCATATTCAACTTACCAATATAAAAGCATACAAAGTAAATAATTTGTTAAGTTTGACTGCCGTGACATTTTAGTCCGGCCCGATTGAAAACTGTGTGTCTTGATGATGACATCTTGTATTGACTTCCATGTTCGTCTCTCAACGATAGAGCACGAATGTATACTATACAACTTTTAGATGTTCAATTTTTATTCACTATGAAATGAGTTCATCAAACTCAAAAATACAGAACATAAATTTGTGGAAAAAATATTAAATAACAAAGTAAATATATTTATTACAAAAAATGTTTTAATTAATATTTTAAAACTATATGTATACTAAAAAACTATATACTTACCAAAACTGAATTTAACATTACATGCTGTACACCATTCACATACAAACTTACACACACACACACACACACACACACACACACACACATATATATATATATATATATATATATATATATATATATATATTAATGTATCGGAAAAGAAACAGAATTTTTTGAATATTTTTTTCGTTTTTGCCAAAAATTCAAATAGTTATTTAAAATGTGTCCTTTCTGTATCAATACAATACTGTGCACATTCAAACAACGCATAGATGGATTTTATTATTTGTTTTTGGAATGGTCTGGATAACCTTCGTCACAAGGACTTGTATGATTTTAACGTTCCTTTAATCACCATTTCCATTTTTGAGGAAAAAAATAATCGCAGGGTGATAAATCTAGCGAATATAATGGATGTTGGATAACGCACACTTCTTTTTTAGTCAAAAATTCTGGTACAGCAACGACCTTGTAAGATGGTGCATTACTGTGTAACAAGTACCAGCTTCCCGGTTCTCGATATTCTAACCTAACTCTTAATTATCCTCTTCTACAAATGATTCATAGCATCTAATAATACTTGCCAGTGACAGTTGCACCTTCCGGAACAAAATCACGATAAATGATGGCTTTTAAAATGTAAAAACAAATAAGCATTGTCTAACACTCGCAATTTCTAAAAACGCAATTTTCCCACTTTTGATGATGTACTCTGGTACTTGGTTTCCAAGTCGTATTTAAAAACTCATGAGGATAAAACATCCTCAGTAATGATAAAATCCAATTTGAGATTTCTTTTGGTGGTTTTAACGATGTCCTTTCAGTGATCAACGCGTTTATCTTTATTTTGCGTTAGTTTGTATGGCACAAGTCGAGTATTAACCTTTCTCTTATTGAATTTTTTTGTCAATATCTCATAAATTATACCCGCTAAATTCCTCGAAAAATATTCTATATACATGTCATATTCGAATCAACAGCAATAATTTGGCGTACTTTTTCAAAATAAATTCATTGGTGGTCGTGGTTTTAGGTGACCTGATTTTGAATTGTCTTTTCTACCATCTTTAAAACGTCCATACCACATGTAAATTTGTGTATGCGATAGACAATTATCATCATAAACTTGACACATCAATTAAAGTGCTTCTGTGAAGGTTTTATCAAGTTCAAAACAAAATTTATTATTTGCGCGTTGTGTCATCGTGTTTCCATGACAACGAAACAAATAGTACTGCCAATTCAATCAGCATGTTTCAAAAATTGACGTATATTGACCAAATTTCGAAAGTTGATAGAGAAGATAGATATGTATAAATATCACCTAAAATCTAAAGAGTGCTGCAAGTTACAGCGAGAAAATGAAAGTTCAAATTATTTTCTAACAAACTATATATGCATTAGTTAAATCCATTTATTTTAACTTCTACGCCTTTTTTCATGTTCTTATTACATCTTACTATAAAACAAAATTTGTTTAATAAAAGAGTTTTAAAGAGTTTATATATATATATATATATATATATATATATATATATATATATATATATATATATATATATATATATATATATATATATATATATATATTATATATATATATATATAATATTCTTTAATATTGTCTAATAATTTTTATTGTAGTTTAAAATTTATATAAATATTTTAGTGCTATTAATTTTTTGTTTCATATTTGATTTGCACGTTTATACAATTTTTTATTTAAATATAATTATTTTCAACAAATTTCATATACTAATTATTCACTATTATTTTCATTAAAACATTTTTTGCACTCTTTTTTTCATCTATCTCTCTCTGTGTGTGTATATATATATATATATATATATATATATATATATATGTATATATTTAAAACAATGAAAAATTAATTTCGATAATTATATCTTGTATGCATCTATATATATATATATATATATATATATATATATATATATATATATATATATATATAAATATAGTCCCTCGTTTTCAAGTCGAAATATAAGATATAATTATCCGCCTGGTCAGCCAAATCAATTTTTCATTGTTTTAAAAATAAAAATAATAAAAACTTTACTTACCACTAATAATGATTAATTGTAAATATATAAATTTTATAATGTATTTAATGATCTTTTTAATTTAAGATAAAAATTAAATATGTTTATTTAATGACTATTACTGGAGTTATTATGTTATTTTTATTACTTTTTAATAACAAAAATTCATAAAAAGTACAATTTTATAGTTCGAAAATCACAAAACCATTATTTATAATATAATTTCATGTATTCTTGCGTATTTGTAAGAAATAAAATTATGTATATAAATCAATATATTTGAGAACACAAAAATAAAAAAATAATCATAATTTTTAATAAAACAATCATTTAAAATTTAATTTTTTAAACGTAAAATATAAATGTGAACTCTTTAATTCACTACTTATTTTCAAATAAATATAATAGTCTTTTCTAATTAAGTAAGTCTAAATATTTCTTAATAAATTATGTATTTCAAATAAAATTAATATATATATATATATATATATATATATATATACGTATTAAATTATAATATTAAATTGTTATTCAATATGCTATTTTATATATTAAATAAATACAATTTATATCAATAAAAAACCACTTGCACATAGAGTTCATTAGAATTTACACAAATTTTTAAATTAAAATCTGAGCAATGGTCGAATCAGAAGTCATTAAAAAGATATTAAAGTATTAAAAAGATACGAAGATTATCATCAAATGATGCTTACTAAATCATGCATTATGCATATCACACATTACAATTATTTCCTAAATAAAAATCTCAGTTGTACTCTCATTTACCAAAGATAACACATCAATTATCAATTAACATTAAAAATTTGATAGATTGACAGATTAACGGCGTTATAAATTACGAGATTAATATAATACAGGTATTTATGTTAGTTTCTTTATAATTTAAATAAATACAGGTTATTATTAGTTGAACTAATAATTGCATTTAATAAAATACCTCAACAGTTATAAAATAGAAAAATTCCAAAAATCCATAATAATAATAAAAAATCATAATAATAGAACAAAGTTTTTTGTAAAAATATAACTATATTCACAGATAATTATTTTTTAAGTAATATTATTTGTCTTGTTTTCATAGTTATATATATATATATATATTTTAAAAACCGAAATCAAAAACTATTAATTAATTCATAAATGAAACTAAACGTCTTCTGCAAAATAATTTACGAAGGATTCTGTTGTAAATTCTAGATAGGATAACAAACAGTAAAACGAATGAGCTGTTGTGCAAAATGAGAAATACAAGAGAGCGGGGCCATTGTACGCTCTGCAATTTCTGTTGCACACAGCAGAAACTAGGGCAGTCGGTCACAGCAACTGTAGGTACCAGCGACCGATTACAAGTAGCAACGACACACACACACACAAGTGTATATATATATATATATATATATATATATATATATATATATATATATATATATATGAGCAAGTAATATTTTTTCTATAAATCCTTATTAATAAAAATGTAAACATTATGTTTTAAAAAATTTTAGTTCATAATAAATTAATAATCATTTATAATAATAAATAAATTAATAGTCAAATACAATGACTCTAAAAATGTTAAAATGGATACATTAAAAGATCAAGTCTATTAAAATACTAAATTAATGAACTCTTATATAAAAAGCATCAAATTTCAGTAAAATATACTATCAGTCTTTAATTAGAAAATCATGAAGGAAGAATTGTGTTAGCATATAGTTATATCACTTAAGAAATTTAAAGTTTTGTTTAAAACATTTTTCTAAAATTATAAACATTTAAAAATCTTACAATTTTAAATCTGATTTTCACTAGTGTATTAAACAATAGATTCCATATTAATATTATGCAGGGTAAATATTACACACAGTAATATTTCATTAGTAATAATTATTTGTTTTCTTTGCATCATTTAATAACTGACAGTTTATTTATATATACATACATACATACATATATATATATATATATATATATATATATATATATATATATATATATATATAAAATCAATTTTGCTACTTCACAAATTAATCTTTACAAGAACAAATGATGAGTTGTAATGAAAAAATCATTAATTGAATAAAAAAATATTAAATGGAGACCAAGGAATATAAACGATCTTAAAAATCAATAAATAGGTCAGTTAAAAATATCAAAAAACGAATCTAAATTGTGTAAAAAATAAAAACACTAGGTCTTTCCAATTAAAACAAATTAGGAAAGATCTTTACTGATATATGTATATATATATACAATTTTGAACTTAACTTCGTATAAAATATTATTTGAAAAATATTTCTTGCAAAATCAAAATTAAATTATAAAAATCGAATTATTGATTTAAGGTTCAAAAAATAAATAAAAGTAACATTTTTATTATATACAAAATGAAATCACCTACTATTTCAAATGAAATATTTAAAATACAATTATTCGAATAATGAAAACTAAATCCACGAATCGAATAAAATAAACCTAGCTCTTAACTGCGTTGTGTCCGAATTTCGTAAAGTCGAGTCTTTTTGCGATCAATGGACACATATTAACTGCGAAACACGTGTAAGCAATATTGTATAGTGTTCGTTGTACAGGAAGAGGGCGCGGCCACCCTTCATGCTGGTCGTTTTGTAATCAAGTCGTCGCACCGTATACTGCCTCCGCCGCCACTGCTGGGGAGAACTAGGTCAATCGGCGTATACTATCGGCTACCGGCAAGGGGAGGTCGCGCACAATGTACGAAGACTCAAACTGATGCATCTCTTATGCGCATATATACATTTCCTAATTAATTTATTTTTATTGCATTTATTTTTTTAATTTTCTTTTCAATATATTTTTCTTTTATTTATAGAACATTATATATATATATATATATATATATAAAAAATATGTATGTGTGTATGTATACACATGTAAACGTTACACTTAGACTACTGCTACTTTTTGTATTAACTGGTAAATAATAATAAAAAAAGAAGAAAATATTTACGACGACTGTGTTATGTATAATGGGATTTGTATATATTTTCAATATTTAACATAGGTAATAAAGCATTAAATAAACATATATCTTAATTTTCATTTAGCTGTTTTTTAAAAATTATATTTAACATATATATATATATATATATATATATATATATATATATATATATATATATATATAAGCTGTCAATCTTATGAAATATGTAAATACATAGATAATAATTGCAAGTAATAATAAATTGTAATTATAATAGTTAAATAATTGATATGTATGAAAAAGTTTTGTATTATTTATTATCATTTTAAATGATATTTTTGAAAATAATTCAAAAATGTTCAGACTGTAAATCATAATATTTCGTACAACATTAAAATACAATAAATTCATCTTTCATTTGAAACTAATATATAAATCAATTTTATAAAAAGTTAGGACTGGACATAAAATCGAATTTTTCTTTCGATTATGAAGCTTAATTAGTCTTTAACCAATATTGCACGTATTTTAAAATAAAGTAAAAAAATGTTCACATATCAATTTACGAAACTTAAACATTTTTTAATTTATTATCAATTACCGTATAGCTAATAATGAAATGAAACTTATCAATTTTTATTTTATACGATTATTTTGAAAATAGAAATTAATTTCAAACATTCCTTCAATAAAATATATTTTTAACTATTTTGAAATTAGAAATAAACATTTCACTTAATTTAATTTCATTTAATCATTTATGATGAAAATGTTTAATTCGACTTGGAATACTGCACTGAGAAAGAGATCTTGTAGACTCAATTTATAAGAAAATGTTTAGAACTTTAACATTCAAAATAATTTGATTCCTAGATATTCTAAAAAATTGAAAGGATTTTATCGTTATTTATCTATGTCTATATATATATATATATATATATATATATATATATATATATATATATATATATATGTATGTATATATATAAACATATTCGTATATGGATATAAAGAATGGTCCAAATAAGACTAAAAGAGAGTAAAGGATAATAAATGATAGTAAGGAAGTAAATATGTATCTAAATCCTTCAGTCTCGTTAGGACTATCCTATACATATCTTTTTTAATTACGTGCAATTTTTAAGGAACGAATTATTACGTTCTCGATGAATTTAGTTTTAACATCACATTAAAAAATAATAAAGTCTTCGTTTTCTTTGGAATTTAACTACAGGAAGGTTTTTTATATATAAAATGTGTCTAACATTACCATAATTTTATTAATAAATTAACTTAATGTAGATATTATACCGTCAGCTTGATGCTAAAACCCATTAAGTATTTTTTAGGCTTGAACGTAAAGTTAGAAATCCTAGCATTACTCAAATGCCATTATTCAGAATTGACTAATTTAATTTTGTATAGATTATTAAACTACTACTTTTAGAGTTATTAATAAGTTATTGCAACAACTGACGATACAAATTTATTTTACATATTTAGATTAATAATTTCGTAAAAACACAAATCAAGCGAATATTTTTTTTATTTTTATAAATCATTTACATAATAATAATAAGAAGAAGAAGAAATAGAAGAACCGTAATAATAATAATAATAATAATAATTAAAAACTTAGTATCAACTCCTACTTTCACCATCGTTATTATTCAAAAAACTTTGTTTCAGTAGTACTTCAATATAATTGAACAATTAATAACCCATTATTTATATTAAATAAAATATTTTTAATCGATTGAACATTAAATCGATTGTCAGCCCTAGTAATAAATATGTGTTTTATGGTTCACTGTCATGTAAAAGTAGCAACGTTTTTCTTTCATTTTTCTTCCCTATATTTAATCCTTCATTTGGCACACACATTCCATCCAATATTTTTATTAAAGATTGGCACAATAATATACTTTTTAAATCGTATATTTTGAGGTTATAATAACAAAAGTAATATAAGCATTAAAACTATAATTTCATATAAAATTATTAAGTATCCTCATGTCAACAAAAATCAAAAAAATAATTTATTTGTCGTTTTATAGATATAACCTCAAAATATCCCCCCCCCCACAAAAAAAATAAAAATTAAAAAAAACAATTAAATTGAAAAACAATACAAACGAAAATCTTTAATACTGTTACGAAATAAACAATGAGATTTATCATATTTTATATAAGTATTGGATGAATTTTTAAGAAACGTCATTTTTAATAAATGATGTGAAGAAAAAATATATTTAACAATAATACTTTACATGTTGTTGTGTGTAAACCGACAACGTTTGCTTGTCTTCATTTTTTTAATTAATTTGTTAATGAATCAATCAATGAATATAAAGACAGGGCAAGGATGGCAGTATTTTTAATTCTGCTACCACCCATCACCATAATACAATTTATATTATCTACAAATCTTCCTTACTATGTATTATACATTTACAATATAAAACCCGTTGCGAACTGGGCAGTGTGTTTATATAACAATATCATTATATCCTAGAGTAGTTTAGGTTCGACGCCGGGTGTAGTACGCTCCGGTTAGAAAGTAACAGACGGCATCTCGGCACCATGAGATGAAGAGGGCAGCCGAATAAAATCAACAGAGCAGCAATCCGACTCAAAACGGTGGGATACCAACAGATTAAAAAATTGTTCATTGCAATAATATATCGAACCGTGTGTCAAATAGTTCACACATGCGAATATTTCTTCGAGATTGTCATAAAGACGCGAACAAGACGGAGTGTTAGTAATTATTTTTTAAAAATGTAATAAAAAGATTCTATCAATAACAACACTCGTCGTTCTGTATAGATGCTCTCGAAGACAATGATGAACAATAATACTAAGATGTACACGTTATCAAAATACTTTATTGTTTGAATTGCTATATTGCTTGAATCACACGGACTTTAGTTTCTTTAAAATGTTTAAGTCAATTTATTATATTTTAAAAATATTTTCTCTAGCATCTATGTGAAAAGCATAGATTTGAACTATCGAAATGTATATTGATTGAGCATATTTAAAAAAGTATTTATCTTCCTTATACATCTATATACACACCATTAAATTTCATGTTTGTATTTTTTTTAATAATTATCAACATAAAGTAATAATAGATTATTTAAGTAAAATTCTATTCTGTTTCATTTTACACCTTCACATGTTAACCCTAAATATTTCCTATTTTGAATAATTTTCTATTGTATCCTATTTATATTCAATAACATGTTTTTTTTAAAAAAAATAAAATAAAAATATAATAATAATAATTAATAATAACATTTTACATTATGATATTAAAAATAATTATATTATGAAATTAATTTAGTAGAACAGAATGTTTTTAAAATTTTATTTCATTATTATTATAACTAATATAACAAAATAAATTATTTATAATTTAATTAAATTACCAGACCACTTTTTTATCGTATATAAAATGCAACTCAAATTTATTAACAAGAATATTTACAACCGTTTTTTAAAAAAATAAACAAATTATTAAAAATATTCCAAGCAAAAAAAAATTGTTTTTAAACATTAAAATAACCTTGTCCTATTTGTATAATCATAATATATTGTATATGCACGAGGTATATATATATATATATATATATATATATATATATATATATATATATATATATATATATATATATATATATATATATATATATATATATATATATATATATATATATATATATATATATATATATATATATATATATATATATATATATATATACATACATACATATATATATACACATATGTATATATACATATATATTGTATATTCTTAGATAAATGTAACAGTCTCCGATATTTGCAACATTTTAATTATTTAACATTTATTTATATCTACAAATCGTCCATGTTTTTTCAAAGTTTATCTTTTTAAAAAAATTAATAATTTTAATTTGAAATATTTTTATCAGCACCTTGTTAAATTTATCTACCTTCATAAATAGATGTACCTTCTGTTCATTCTATATCTATTAATTTCTATCGTATATTTCTTTAATATATATTTAATATTCCATAAAAATATTTTTTAGAAATATTATGATATTTAAAAAAAATCATTTTCAATAATATTAAAAGAAATAAAAAAAGTATATTTTCATAATGAAAATAATGAGAAATATATGTATATACTTATATATCATTTCTTTGATACACCTTAGAACAGATGTTTCGAAATGTTTTTCCTACCTATTAACTAAATAGATAAAAGCTTCTTCTTCATCATATTCTCGATAATAATTCGTGTTATAAACAATTAACTTTCCTAATGTTATCTTAATATAGATTTGATTTTTTCATTAAATTCATTTATATATTTGGAAATGGTTTCGTTCTTCAATTTAACTAGTAGTATAAATTGACAAAAACACTATAAAGAATTGTGTATTCAAAATATGTATTATGTGAAATTCAAACATGGGTATTGAACTGTGATACAATCTCGAAATGACAGTGTATTCCACCTTATAAACCAATCAAAAGACAATGTGCCATAACCCGCCCTCCTACTTTAAACTATAATGTTGCCAACAAACCGCCGCAAATATACATATCTAAAAGTATTCGAGTCTTTCGTCTCGATCTTACTGAAATAAAATTCTACTAAGTGCTATAAGAAAGCACACTTTCACGTTTATATTGTTATTTATTCATACGAGCGAGACCAAAAACTGAAGACCGTTATTTAGTTAAAATAATCGGAGTATTAACAGTAATTTAGTACAGAATATGGCGCAGTTATTGCGTTTAAAATATATTATTTGACAACAATCTATTTTAAAATTTGCAAAATTGTTAAGAGACGTTGAACAAAATTACTGTTCAATGTGCTGAAACTCCGATTTACTTTTATAATGAAAACATTGTATTCATAAAAACTAAATTCGTTTTTTTATACGAAATACAAATTAAAACAATCAGATAAATGTTACCTGTATTATATTTCCTAACCTTTTCTAATGCAGTCCAATTATTCTTTCTGTCCAATATTTGGGATGAAATCGCCTATCACAACTTCTGCCAATCAATGTTATTCACAGATTTACTTCACTTTCAAATGAATTAATTTAGATTTTAAAAAAGAAAACGTGGGTTTCACCATTCATTTCATATATATTAGTAAACGGAAGTGAGGCGCACACTTCACATATTCCGTTATGTGTCGATGAACGCACCAATTTATTTAGCTTTTGTTTATCTTATTCAATTAATATTTTACGTTTAGTTTGTCTTTGTTTGTGCTTTATGACACGTTGAATTATTATAGCTATTGTTCTTTATGATGCCAAGATTTTAATCTAATCCCGTACTCCTTGAGGTATGGACAGTGCTAGCTGCTAAATCGTCAATATTGATTCAATGTGATATTTTTTAGTGAGCAAGGCAAAAATAACGCACCTATAACAAACACTTTAAACATATTGACGAAATCGATAACTGAACAATATGTCGACTTCGTCGCGATACGAACTAACAGATACACCAAAATCACAACATATTAATCGTATTCGATCGAACGATTCGGCAACTGCATGTCCTTAAACAAATACAATTAACCATTCCGGATTCGAATCCTGGCATTGGCAGTTATAGTCAGCTCTAACAATATTATTTTATCATCAACAATAATGAATTTGCCTAAGGTAAAGAGAAGATACACTTTGGGGCTACTTTTCGGATTTGTTCTATAGTTATTAATTTTCAATATAATGTATGGAAAACTGCAAAGGACTCTCGAATATTTCAAAATGGCATTTAGAAAAAGGACGATTGAATTCAAAATAGTGCCATAACGTTTTAAGAAAAAAATATATATGAAAAAGGATTATCATATTACACGCAACTATCATGCAGTCTACATGATGACTGGGATGACGGAACCGATGACGAGGATTCTCGAAGTATGAGGTGGACGAGATGGCGGTGTCAGTATATCGTGAAACGTGTGATTTTACTATGTCGTTAAAACGATTTTGACGCACGATCGTATTAATTAGTTCAGAATAGCACACGATTAAACAGTTGACGTGATGTGTCAGTCGACTGGGTCAATGGGATCCAGATTCACGGGTCATTTTTGTGTTTTTCTTCGTTTTCGTTCGTTCGAAAAGTACATCTCTGTGCATACGTTTTTAGCTAATTGAAAATGTTTACTATTATTATCGATATTTAATTAACGTTTAACTTAAACAAACGGTTAATAGCATTTCTTTGAAAACGGAGACTGGTCGATACATATATTCTATGAACAGCACCATAATAAATTACGCCCATTATAGATGACCATGCGGCGTTCCTATCTCCGCGTTATCCGCCACCATCTAAATTGAATTAACAATATCGCCTAATGACCACCTTCTTTAAAGTCTATCTTCTTCCTCCTCCTCTTCGACTTCTTCTGCGTTCTCTTCATTCTCCTCCTTATAACCGGGGTGCTCAGATATTGCATAATAATTTCCATTATAGATAACCCCAAGTTCACGCAAGACATCACCACGAATAGTCGCTTTGATTGTCCAGTTATAGCAATCGTCACTCTCACTCTCACGATCTAAACGTTCTACATCGAGGATTTTAGAATTTAGTCGTTCTAAAATTATCCCAATATCTTTGATGGTGAGATGACGTTTCTGATCTACGCTTAATTGATCGATCAACAATAGAAATTTTTCTGACGTAATTGCTTCGTCCTCCATAATCGTATTCTCTGTTTCGCTCTCGCTACTATCATGTTCGGTTGGTGTGTGGCGCATGCCGGCGGCACCGCCACCCTCAACGTCTAAAAAACGGACGTGACCAGTACCTTTCGCCAAGCCACTACGTCGACTGCCGTCCGACATCGAACTCGGTGGTTGTGGCGACGTTTGCTGTTGTGCGTCTTGTATCGGCGACGTCGCAACACTCTTGTGAACAGCAATCTTACGTCCCTCCTCGTGCAACGCGCAACAATGAAAATCGCATTCACCGACGCCATTACTCGTCGGACTACCAGATCGCGCTGCTGGATGATGTACATGGTTTGCGCATTCTGGTGTATGAATATGAATGGTCGTGGAATCAAACGAGCCGCCTTGTTTATGTAGCAGCCGATGCGGCGGATGATGATGATGCAGTGCGTGCGCACCACCACCCGTCACTTCGTCATGATTTATCACAGTGATCTGAGGGCTGGCGGTGTACCGACCCGGCGGGTACACATCATTTATAAGCGTCTCCTTTTTTCCACTCGCTGCGTGCATTCCCTGCAGCTTATCGAGGCTAGCCTGAATCACCAACGACGGCCTTGGTGACGATTCACCGGCCGCTTTCTTACTGGGCGAAAACTTTGGGCCACCTGGCGACGGTTCGCCTGACCCGCCGCCACCTCGTTCGCTGCCGCGTCCCTGCCGCTGATCCCAATGCAGTACGACAGTGACGCGCCCTTTGTTATCCATGATTTTCCATGACGGAGTCTCATCGTGCAACTCTAATGCATGGATCGTTTCGCAAACGATTTTTGGAATCGCAGATATTGCTGTAATAAAATTAATGTAAGAATTATTCAAATAAACCTAATTGAATTTTAAATTTTGTTACAAATTATAACAAATTAACAAACAATATGTTAAATAATGCATTACACACACACTATATATATATATATATATATATATATATATATATATATATGAGTGTGTGTGTGTGTGTGTGTGTGTAGAAACATATTTATTTTAAAAATATTCGCTTTGCCAACATGAAATGCTTTATGCAAATAGAGTAAATAATTCTATATATCGTTATTATAAATCATTATTGCTAACTTTATATGCAATCACATATCTATGCAATAAAAACATACACTAAACATAACTAAATCGCATTCAAGTAAAATCATTAAGATGCAAAAGTCTATATGAAAATATTTTTTTCACTAAAACGCAACTGTTGATTTAAATGTATAAAAAAATCGAAAAGTAATTATATACAAACACAAATATAAACTCTAATTTGTACATTTTATTCTATTTGTGAATATTAAAAATTCCACTATGATTAAACGTACGATATTTTTTACAAATGCAATAAAACTAAAAATAAATATATCTTGCTCATTTACTTAACTCTTAAATATAAGGTCATCCAAATGTGACGCCTAAATTTGTGTTTTTAGAAAAAAAAACAAACACATGTTCCTTTTAATAAAACACAAATCTAGCCGTCACATTTAGATTGCTCTATATATTTTTATGGTAAAAACTTTTTATAATTTAATATAAAATTATAACTAATTATAATATATATATATATATATATATATATATATATATATATATATATATATATATATATATATATATACGTATGTATGTTGGATAGATGGATGGATGTGTGTGTATGTCAAAAAATTTAATACATATATACGTTCGGAGTAACGCGTGTACGTGAGTTGTAATACTTGTCTGTGAATGTGACATATAGGATACAATGTGCGCAAGTGCGTTGATTCATGAATGTCAATCGGATCCAGTACTACAGCAATAAACTAAAGATGCCAAATATCTTTATTTTAATCGTATGTTAAAAAAATAATTAGTTACTTAATTGAAAATAGACTATCTATAGAATAATATTTTCAAAATATTAAAACCAGTAAACTAGCATCTAATAATAATATCTAAGTTTTATTTTTCTCATATTATTATTTTATTTGATACACAAAAGTACATGACACAAAATCGCTTCAAGAATTGTTTTGAATATTGTACTTAAATATACTAAGTATTTTGAATATAACTACAGATAATATAGTGACAATTTACATTAAATTTTTTAACTAATCAACAAATCACAAAAAAAACACACCAAAAATTCGAAAAAATATTTACCTGTGAATTAAATTTTAGATTTTTACAAGAATCTTTTAATATATTTTCACAAAAAATACTACTTTATTGAATTTTTAAAATATAATACTAAATTTAAAATCGTTTCAAAACTTTCAATCCAATATATAAATATATATATATATATATATATATATATATATATATATATATATATATATATATATATATACAATTTTTGAAGAAAATGTGCACATGCATGCAAAAACAAATAATACTTTTAAAATCTAAATCATAAGATCATAGCCAAACTTATTAATCTTACCGAAGTCAAAACTTTTTTTAATTGATCATAATTTACTCCAAAAAAAATTTATAATTTTTAAATAATGATAAATCCAAATTCATGCAAACATTTCAAACTAATATTAATTATATTTCACTGTTCTTAATAATATTTGTACGGATAAAATTAGTCCTGCAATATCACCAAGCTTCACACAAAATTACAAAATTTTGTATTAAATCAATTTTATAAACAAATAAAAATAATTCAAAGGCTATTTTTTTAAAAACCTGTTTCTAACATACTTTTAATTTTTAAATAAATATAAATTTGTTTAAGAAAGAAAACACTTTTCACAAAAATTGATTGCGAGATAAAAAATGAAGCGAAAAAGAATTTTGTAATAAACAAAAAATAACTTCAAAATAAAAAATACGAACCAACATCGAATTTAATTCATGATAAAAAAAACTTTACATGTATTAATGGTGCAAGTGCATAACTGACCAGCACGAATAACGTCCACTCCAGTTGGAAACCATCGTTCACCGGGACGAAGCAGCAATAACACCGTGTTATTGGGTAGCGTGCGAAAATATTCCCCGTCCTCGACCTGCGTGCCGTCCGAATCGAGAACGAGACGCACGGGCTCACTGACTGGCACGCCGAGTTTCTCTTTCCCTGCAGAAACAATAGAAAAGTTGAATCACATATTTTGAAAAAGATTACAATTGACTATATATTACATACAAAAATATATTTACTGACTATTTACTTTTAGGGTGTCGATGATTTTTACTTTTTTATAATATGTCTAACAAAATATAAAAAATATTTATTTAAACAAGTATATAATATACAACCAAAGAAAATTATATATATATATATATATATATATATATATATATATAAAACTTATATAGATACAAAATATGGACTTCTATAATATTAGAAATTTATTTTACAAATTTAACAAACCAAATATTTTATAATGAATAAATGTATAACATTTTTATTTATAAAAATTTCATATTCATCTTTTTATAAATTAATTTATAATTTTAGCACATTAGTATAGAATACATGTAAAAGAATTTTGTATAATAAAGTTTTCAATTTACACATGCTATTTATTAAATTTATATCACCAGCATTTTATTAAATATTTTTAAATATATATATATATATATATATATATATATATATATATATATATATATATAAAATAAAAGCACCAATTATCAATTAGTTTTAATTTCCATTTATAAAAAAAATACAGAATTGACAAATATTTTAAAAAATGAATAAAATAATTATTGTTCTTATAGAATAAATCATCAAACATTTTTTTTAATAAAATTTGTATAAATATTTAGTTAAAATAAATATTTTTATTCAATTTGTATTATCCCTATGAAATGCGTCCAGAAAGAGAGGTTATGTAGGCAACACATTTTATATATCTAGTAGAATATGAATGTGATCGTTAATCTATTAACCTGCGCATTACTAGAACAGTTTGAATAGGTTATTTTCGATCATCCTCTCTATACAGACCCAAACTTGGCGCTAGTGATCACTTGTTTCTAAACCTCGAGTGATTTTTGAGCTGTCAAAGTATAAGAAGTGATCAAAAACAAAAGATATTTTGCAGGACTGACTGAACGATTTGACAATGACCTTCTCCAACAAAGGAATATAAAAGCTAGTACTGAGATACAAAAAGTATCTTAATTTAAATAGTAACTATGAGAAGAAGTAGTATAATGAATGCATAACGTTCTGCAATAAATACATTTTAAAAATATCTTTTCACTTTGTCACATCCAATCAGTTCTTTCTTTATAGACGCATCTCACGAAATTATATTTTTAATGAAAAAATAGTTATCAGACAAATATTGAAAATTCAAGAATTTTCTATTTAAAAAAATCTTTCGTCAGCATTCATCAGTAAGTTAATATTTTAAATAATATATAAACTATATTACTAAAACCCGTCTAAATGGTCTTTTAATTTTTATTTATCTTAAAATAAATTTTAAAAAATATTATCTAATAAATATGTTTCCTAGTTATTTATATTGTTTATCCCGTATATATATATATATATATATATGTATATATGAGTGTTTTTTAAACGTGATATAACTTTGAATTGAATCGCTATAGAAAATTCTATCCAACCTAAAAAACACCTAAGATAGAACTTCGATAGAGATTCAATTTAAAGTTCTATCAATATCGCTTAAAATATGCAAAAAAACACCTTTCTCTCTCTCTTTCTCTCTCTCTCTCTATATATATATATATATATATATATATATATATATATATATATATATATATACATAAAATATAATTGAGATAAAAAAATCAACCTACTATCATGAGAATATGATATACATTTTTATATTAAATAAATAATGTTACTTGACATTTACAACTTCAAACCAATAATTACATAGGCAAATATAAAATTTAAGGAATTTATAATTATATTAATACGTACATATAAAAACACGCATTTATATATTATTATAAATATATATATATATATATATATATATATATATATATATATATATATATATATATATACGCCTCAAAAGGATTAATCTAAGTATACCAGACGTATACTTATATTTTTTAACTTATAGATAATAAAATATATAAACATTTCTTGTTTTAAAATCCACCTGTGTGGAGGATGGTGATAACTCGGCATACTACTAAACCATCTGCTATATTCCAAGTGGGCGTGGACAAATGTCAAGGGTCACATGTTTTTATGTATGTATATATGTACATATATATATATATATATATATATATATATATATATATATATATATATGTAAATAATTATTCAAATGCCACATAAATGTTAATAAAAATACTTTGAATATGATCAGGAGAAAACTATTGTTTCTAAGACATTTAACCAAATACTCACTTACATTAACAAGAACATATCATCAGAGACATTCTAAACACACATACACCTACATAAAATGCATGCATGCATATATATATATATATATATTTATATATATATATATATATATATATATATATATATATATATATATATATATATATATATACGTATGCTCCTCTTTAAGATATCTGCAATATGAGCAACGCCAATCTACTTTTATAACACCCACATAAATATTGCAAGAATGTCGTGAAAAATACTGCTTTATAAAATAATTAAATTTTAAAAAAGTATAGGTACAAATATCAAAAAAAGAATATTAAAATTACTCTAATCACACACATATACATACATACATATATATATATATATATATATATATATATATATATGTGTGTGTGTGTGTGTGTGTATGTAAGTATGTATGTATTCTACTTAAGTGAAAAAATACTATTGATATTTGAATAAATATTAATGTGTTATAATTAATACCAATTTACATTTAAATATTTAATCATTTAGATTGTATTTTTTTACATTTTAAAATTTTATTTGTATACAGTCAAATATTATTTTAATAATTCGCTTAAAATTCCATGCAAATTAAAATCCATCCAATCGTAAAATAATATATCATTAAATTTAAAAAGACAATTACCTCTTAGTAAAAGTTCCTCGAAGCTATTAACAACGAGGCCCTTTCGAACGTTACGCCAGCTGTCCCATATCTTGAAAGGTCTCTTTCCTCGTGCCTCCTGTACAAATAAAAAAAAAACAATTATTTCTAAATTTATTTATAACTCTTCAAGTTATGCTTAAAATTAATTAAATAATTATTGATTTTTTTACATAAACTATTTAAAAGGAAAATCATCCAACATTTGTTTTTCTCGTATATGGGCAATGTGTATAGTAATTTTATGTTTTAAATCCATTTACAAAATTTAGCAAAATGTAGTAAATAACTGCTGTGCATGTACTTCCGCCATAAAAACTATACAGAACTGTATAAAACAACACCAACTAAACATATGTAAATACGCACACACTCACATAAACACACATACAGTCATATATATATATATATATATATATATATATATATATATATATATATACATATATATATATATATATACACATATATAAAATATTGTTTTATTTAGTAAATCAGTACGTGAAAGATAATGATAAGAATTAGCTTATTTTTTAAGTATAAAAAAAATATTGGATTTTTAAAACGAACACAAAATTACCAATAATTTTATTGTAAACGTAAAAATCTTTAGCTAAAACTTTTAATTTAATACATGAAACAAATAAATATTCTTATATATCTCATACTATATTAGCAGGAAAATGAAAACTACTACATATGAATATTTATCAATATGCATTAATGTATGTATATATATATATATATATATATATATATATATATATATATATATATATATATATATATATACTGTATGATATTCAAAACAAAAAATTTAATTTATATTATATTGCCCTAATATTCGATTTATTTTTTAATACATTATATATGAAAACTTGAAGTTTTTTTTTTAAAAAAAATTGAAAATGATTGTCACAAATAACACCTTAAGAATCAATAAACAAAACTTACTACATTAATTTCAAACAAATGCAAGAAAAAGTATATGCGAAATAAATCTTGCCTTAAGTTCAACACTGTTAGTCGGCATAAAACATTTTCCCATTTCACAACTAGATATAAGACAATATAATAAACAATTTCATGTTCAAGTTTAAAATATACACTGTTTAAATGAACGGAATTATTTACTGGTTATTTATTATTAAATATTATTTCATAGATGGAAGTTAAAAAATACATGTACAAATAATTTTTAAAAAAATAAGAAAATAAAATTAAAATAGAATAATTTATATTTCATAGAATTGTAAAGCACACTCAATTTAATAACTCATATACATTAATAAAGATATTATATATATATATATATATATATATATATATATATATATATATATACAGAACGGGATTTAGATGAAGAGAGGCCCTAGACTATTCCACTTGTGCAGCTCCTGAGCCCCTCCCAATCCCCAACTAACTACATATTAAAAACCTTGCCGGAAGTCCCTTAGATTTTGAGACCATAGACTTCAGCCCACTAAACCTATAGATAAATCCGACACTGTATGTATATATATATATATATATATATATATATATATATATATATATATATATATATATATTAAAATGAATTTATGCTATGAAAAGCGTTATTTAAAAAAATATTAAACTAAATAACCCTTAAAACCTTATAAAGTATTTTTTAATTAAACAAATATCATTTTTTTACTAGGAAGATTAAACTATACATTAAGCTCTTTTTTAGTATTAAAACATTTAAGAAATATGCCACAAATATATGCATTTTCTTTAATTTTATATTTCTTTTACGCATTTCATTCATTAATTTTATTTTATATTCAAAAATATTTTTTAATTTTAAATTATTTTTTAATTTTAAATTTTTTAATTCCTAAAACTTATTTCAATTTATATAATTCCTTAAAAGTGCATAAAGGAAAAACGCAAGAATAGAATTTTTGTATTATTTTTATAACACTTAAATTAATATTTTATCCATGAAACGTTTAAATACATTTAAACTTACACACATACACACACACACACACACACACACACACACGTATATATATATATATATATATATATCTATATATATATATATATATATATATACAATACATTTCCATTATTAAAACATTTTATTAACATTTTTAACATATAACTGATTAAAAATTAATAATTTCATAAATTTGGAAAAACGCGTAAAATTACAGTCTTATTAACAAAATAAGACTATAAATAAATAAACTATTAATAAAACTTAATACAATCAATTTCTTGATAAAAATTAAAAATACAAATCTTATAAACAAACATAGAATATTAACATATTTTAAATGATAATTATTTTTTTAAAAATACAAAAATAGAATGATAGTATTATATAAAAAGAATTTTTATTTGAATCATTCGATATTCCATAACTGATTAATTTTTCATCAACCTGCAGTATTAACTTCAGTTTTAAAAGTATTTAAAATCTCAAATGAATTATTTCTTTAATAAATGATATAACAGTAGTTGTAGCATAGATCTCAAACTTTCTTGAAAAAATCGTATTAAGAATTTAAAATGATTTCATGGACTTAGTAATTAGATGTTTAAAAGATATTTTATAATATTTAAATACTGTTATATAAAAAGTTTATTAATATTTTTAATTAATATATCTAAAATTAAACGTAATGGCTTGAAATATATATTATATCTTTTTAAGACATTATTTTATTAATATTTATATAAAATATTTATTTTAATAGAGAAAAAATTAAATATTTACTTCATTTAATATTTTTACTTTATAATAAAGAATTAACATATTATAAATAAACCTAAAAAAAATTCGGAACTATTTAAGATATATTTTACTTTTAGTGAATTATTCGGTCTATTAATTTGTAACTATGTATAAAAATTAAAATCAATTGAAATAAAAACATAGATCATAAGAAGATTGCACCTCAATTGGAAATTAACCACACCTTAATTTCTAACGCAATGTTTTATATTTAATTTTAAGTATAAATAATTTAATTTAAAAAATGTACAACAATTACTTCAAAATTCATACAAAATATTTGTATAAATCTTAACTTTGGTCAATATAAATGCTCTTAGATATCAACAACACTAGTCTTTCAATATTATAAATTATATATTATTTTAGATATTCTATTATATATTTTTAAATTATTTATAGCTGTATATATATATATGTTTGTGTGTGTGTAATACACAATCTATATTAATTAAAAACCTAATACTTCAATAAACTAATTATTTTATTAATTATTTTTTTCTAATAAAAAAATTAAAAACGCAAATCTCGTTAAATTAAATCATTTAATTATTTATACAATTTAAAAACATTTAAATGTGATAAAATAAGTTGTATCTAAATAAATAAATTATATATATATATATATATATATATATATATATATATATATATATATATATATATATATGAACCATTTAAGCAAATGTCATTAAATTTGCTATTCATTAATATGCACTTATAAATTTTTTTAACTTGAAAAATCTGAAAAAAATTATACATTTCTTATAATTAACAAAAAACATATCACCTCACAAAATATTTTAATACACAAAATGAATTTAAATCATTTTTAATATTTATTACGGATGTTTCCTATAAGCATATAGATTTTAATTATGCATTTAAAAAAGTTTTAGTATTATAAATAAAATAATAAACTATTTATTTACTGAGTTAATTCAACTTATAAATATTCGTTGCCCATTTATCTCTTTGAAAATGTATATACGTTAAAATCACAGCTAAATACAACACACAAATAATTCCGAATGGAATTAATCTCAAAGTATCAAATTAAAATTCAGTCTTCTTTACGTATCTAAGTTAACGTGCTTACAATTATTACAAAAATAATTGACACTTCGAATCAAATATTATTCTATAAAACTATTCGATGAAGAAAATAAAAACAAGATGTGTATTTTGTGTGTTATGTGAATATGTGTATGTGTCCTAGAACCGGTAGGTCCGGGCGGGTGTCTAGTCCGCCGCCGACTTATCATCAACGGCGTATCGGGTTTGAGCGCCACATGACGACGCCGTGCGTCGAGGTAATGCGGGGTAAGGTGGTGGTAGTACCGTTGACCCGGTTTCCGCGGGTGCGCCGCCCATGCGTTGCGATCTGCAGGCGCCGATGAATCACGAAACTCGCATATGATGAAAATTATAAAACCTTCGATCAGATACCAACGGTTGCATGATTTTCAATATTCCATTTAAAAATTAAATGTACATTCATTCATTAAACAGTTAATTCTAATAAACCAAATATCTTTAAAATCATAATATTAAGTTATATATATATATATATATATATATATATATACATATATATATATATATATATATATATATATATACACACACACACATATATATATATATATATATATATATATATATATATATATATATATATATATCATCCGAATGCGACACCTAGATTTGTATTTTATTAAAAGTAACTATACAAATGTTTCTTTTTAATAAAACACAAATCTAGGCGTCACATTTGGATAATCATATATATATATATATATATATATATATATATATATATATATATATATATATATATATATATATATATATATATATATATGATTTTATGATATACCATAATTTCAACTGTTGTTAAATTTCAATAATTTTCACGAATATTACGTCACAATTAAAATAAAAGTTATTGTGAAATAAACAAATTTATATTTAATATAGTTTATAATAAACACCATATAGATTTAGTCAAAAATTAATACAAAAAAAGTTAAAGACATAATACTAGACAAAAACATAATAAAAATATAACTTTATATGCAAAACATCTTTTTCTTAATATAGCATTTTTATGAGTACATATATGTACCTCAAGACAATTATTTCTCTTGATTTTACAGTTTTAAAGAATAATATTTGTTTTTCAAAAATAATAATGTTTCAAAAAAAAAATTCCATAAAATTATTTCTTATCATTTTGAATGTAAAATAATATTTTGTATTCTGTAATAACTTTAATAAATTAATTTTAGAATGTTTTCAGTTGTTCAATTTAAACATTTCACAATTGGATTTTACAATAAATAAGATGTTAAAAATACTTCACTATTGTTTATAAAAATCATAGTATGTCAATAAAACTTTAATTTTGTATATTATGATTTAATTTCTATAAAATTAAAATATTTATTTTTAATGTATATATATATATATATATATATATATATATATATATATATATTTATAATTGTGAGTGTATGTGTACCTACGTAAACTTTCATAATTCCAAAAACCAAGAAAAAATTTTGAAGTAAAATAAAAACAAAGTAAACAACTGTAAAATTAAAAAGCACAAAATAATGAATATAAATTAAAAAATAATCTAATAATAAAAACATTACCTTTTAAAATAATTTATTATGCAAATTTTATAGTACAATAATTATAGTTGTAAATAAAAATTATAATAAAACAATTGTCATATCAATCACAAACACATACACCAAATGTAAGAAATTAAGCAATCCTATGCACGTAAATGTAAACACTTTTAAATTACTTTTTTCTCGTTGTCCATCAAGATGTCATTACATTTTTAACTAAACGGTGATTGTATATATAATCGTTTAAACTATTAATCGACAAAAAACTAGTCAAAATAATAAAAACCTTAAAAATCAAAATATTCCAATAAACACTTTTTAATTTTCAAATTCATTAAAGAAAAAATATGTTTTTATCAACTAAAAAGTATTCATTTTTATATATAAACTTAAAAGTTAACTTTATAAATACTATTGTAAATGAAATTAGCACTTATTACATATACAGATTCAGAATAACATGAAGTGTTAACGCCTTCAATGTTGTAAAAACACGACATTAGTTTTTAAAACAATTTTTTACTTTTATTGTAATATATTGCATTCCAGTATTTATTATTATTTGATATTTTTAAATCTTTTATTAATAACAACTTTTAATTGTTATCTCATCTATAATATTTTATATACACTTTATTGGTTATATATATATATATATATATATATATATATATATATATTTATATTATTCTTAATTAAAAAAATATTTGTTTCTCATTTTACGCATAATATTATATTAAAAAAATATAATCGATATATTTTTTAATTTTAAATGAAATTTCAAAAAATAAGTTTATTTCTCAAATTTTCACTATCTATCTATCAAACTATATTTATCTATATATATATATATATATATATATATATATATATATATATATATATATATATATATATAGATATAGATATAGATAGATAGATAGATAGATAGATAGATAGATAGATAGATAGATAGATAGATAGATAGATAGATAGATAGATATATATATATATATATATATATAAATATATATATATATATATATATATATGTATATAATTATTAGAAGACAATAATATAAACTGATGTGCAAATGTACACGTTTTTACTATTTTACATAAATGACTAAAGAAAATCACCTTATCGTAAATATACGGTCTAGAGAAACATTAATGCCACAGATTACGAACATATAAATGCTGAATTTTAATGGTAAATGTCTAACTTATCGGTGACACAGTATAAGCCGTTAATTTAAAATTCAAATTAACATTGTTAGTCAAAAAGTTGCTAGATGGATATTATACTCTATTTAGATTGTATAAAAATACAACAAACTCATTTAATCGATAAAAGAAGTAAAAAGTAATTAAAGAACAAAGTAGAATATATTTACAACATAATTCATATTTCTTCGTTTAAATGCAACTGATACTTATTTACTTATAATTAAGTTTGAAATATTATAGATACTAAATAATTAAACATAATTATATATCCCGTACCAATATATTTCGTTTTAAAAATACATAAGTTAAGTAAATCTCAAAACTTTATTAATATTTTATATTTGTAACTTAAAAATGAAGAGTTAAATATCTTAATATAAAATTACATACAACATTTATTTTAATTACTTACTTCAAAAAATATTTTAATTCAATATAATCATACTTAACATTTGAATATTTCTTTTGCCCTTCAATATCTGTTTCTACATAATAAAATTAAAATTGAAATTAACGCCTAATACCCCTCCCAAACACAAATACATATATATTTAGCGTACGTGAATATTTATCCAAAATACGTTAATTGCTACGAATGTTTGTACAATAAATAATTAACAATTTGTTTTTTAAAAAAATAAATTAATATTATATATTTTAAATGATACAAACTTTACTCAACGACTAGTAACAACTGTTTAAAAAAATCAAAACATACAAATATAATTATATTCTTAAATTAATAAATATATTTTTTAAAGAAAAAAATATAAATATTATTAGACTTAATATAGATTATAGTGTAATTATAGTTTTCTAAATTATAATAATCAAAAAAATATTTGTATTTACTATTAACACCCAACCGATTTTCAAACAAATTAAATGTATAATACTTTAAAATAATAAAAAAAATTAAAAGAATGAAAACCATGTACATTTCATCAATAAATAAAAAATTAGATAATATTAATAATCATTTTAGGTACACATTTTCAACATTATTTTATTTATTTCTAAAATACGCCCGAAACACAATTCATATTTTCGATAAATTAGTACAAAATTTCGACACACCAATTTTTTAATAGCAGATTTTAATGCAGTTTATATAAACAATAAGAATTATCGCTCATTAGGAATATATCTAATACATGAATGCGTGTATAGGTGTATGTGTATATTGAATGGTATGAAAATGCACATAAAATATAATTTATACATTTAAAAAATATCAGTAAACTTATGCAGAAAATTAATTTTGTTTATAAAATCAATACAACTGAGAATTTCTAAAATATTTATATGTATTGCAATACTTTTTCTTTCATATTTAGTAAAAAATACTTTTCTTTATAATTATATATATATATATATGTATGTATGTATGTATGTGTATGATGTGTGTCTGCCTATATGTGTGTGTATAATTGTGTATATATGAATTTCTATAAATATAAGTTATTAGGAACAAAACATTTTTAGTAAAAGTTTTTAACATACTTTTCTGATTTCAAAACTAAATTTTAAACAAGTAATTCAATAATTTTATATTATTTACTACAGGTACAGTTAATGAATATTAATTACAATTTTGATAAAAACATTATAAAATTAAGGAAAACAATTACATATGTTTTTAAATACTTAGACTCACACACACATCACATACATATTATATATATATATATATATATATATATATATATATATACATACATATATGTGTGTGTGTGTGTGAGTCTAATTTAATTTGGATTTAAATGACTAATATTAAAATAATAACGTAATGTAATAAACAGTTAATTTACAAATTAACTATATTTACCAATACAAGTACATTTTATTAAACCTTAAAAAAATAACTTTCATTACTATTATATATATATATATATATATATATACATGTGTGTGTGTATGTGTATAATGTTGTATATGTATAAATTTTTAGGTAAATTTTTTAGGGGTTGTTTTGTTTAATGTAATAAATAATCATTTATTTCTTATAATTAACATCTAATTTAAAAATCATTTTTCTCAGTATTTATATTAACAACAAAATATGAATGTGTTCAAAACTATTTATATACTTATATTCTACATATATCTACCACATGGAAAATTATTTTTTAGACATGTGTTAATTAAGTAAATATATTAAACATTGGAATAAAAACTAAGCACTAATCTGCACATATTTTATTTCAATTTCATTAAACATATAACTATTTTTTAAAAACAGTTGTTAAAGGCATACCTCTCTTGCCATTACGACATGTCCTCCCAACAGACGCGGCGAAATAGCCTCGTCCAACGGAAGGTGGCAAGCCAAAAAGGCCCACTAGCAAGTCACGGTAGTACCCGCGTTGGCGGCGCCGGTGGCGCCTATGAAAAGCCTGAACAAGGCACAGACGATCTGCGGGTGCAAAATACCCTTCATCTTGAACTGTTCGCACACCGCGTTATCCGTCCAATATACCATGAACAACTGCAGCACACTTATATTATTGCTACAAAACACCACGACCCACATTCACTAATGCTTAAACTACACGCCAACACAGTTAACAACACAGAAGGTAGAATAAAATAAGAATCACGATACACATGCTCTACCCAACGTCTTTTCAAAACCATCATTACATGATTTACAACAATCGAAAGGATATCTGCAACACAAAATCTTCCTGGGCTTGCCCGTATCTTGGTGACCCCCTGGTTGACAGGCAATCCAACTTACTGCGGCGTCTCGCGCGCCGCCTACCTACCTAACTCGCTCACTCGCCACCACTGCGCCGCCGATCGATGCGCTGCCGTCCGGCGAGCGGCGCTGTAATCGCGCATGCGTTCTTCCTATCTCTGCTCACACCCGTGTTGACGATTCATGATTTTCGTTGAACATTATGAGCGATTTTTTTATATACGAATGTAAACGTAACAAGCAATGAAAATGAATATATATATATATATATATATATATATATATATATATATATATATATATATATATATTCAGAATAATTTCATATAATTTATTGTATAAAATGAAACTTGATTAAATATTAATTATTTTTGACAAATAATCATTTATAAAAAGTTTGATTACACTGTTTTTAAATTGCCTCTTTTCTCTTTTTTTTCTCTTATATATATATATATATATATATATATATATATATATATATATATATATATATATATATATATATATAAATTTTTAACCAGTTAGATTCATTGCAATTAAAAAAAATCACATACAGTACATTAATAATAGTGATGAAATTCATCCACCAGTATTTTGCACCTAACATCTCAGTTTTTTAATATTTTTCTCAAAAATTCAAATATATAAGAAGTTACTGAAGATAACAAAATAAAGCAATAATTATATATATACCAACATACATACATTGATTATAAGGGTTATTTGCCCGTAAAAATGTAAATTAAATTATAAAGAATCAAGATACTTGGATATAAAGGACACAGATGAAAAGCCCATTGGTTCATTTTACAACAGTAGTTGAAAATTTATTTTTTATGTTATTGAACAATTATTTTACTTATCTCATAATATGTTTCTAAAAAACTGTGTATACATTTTTCTAATAAGATTAGATACGTAGATAAATTAATTTATACATATATATATATATATATATATATATATATATACATAAGGACTTTGCCCCCCGCTTACTACATTCACTAACACTTAAGGGATTATCCCCCTCCCCTCTCCATAAGCTCGCTTCCTCATGGAGCTCTGCCCCCCACTCGTTTCGCTCGTTCCTCCCGTAATACTTGCAATCGCGAATGATGTTTATTTTCAACTCTTATTATCTTTCTTTGTATTTTTTTGTGATTGAATTGTACAAGTTCCATTGATGTTATTGTTTCCAATTTCATTTGCCTTTCATTTGTTAACTTTTGAAGTATTGTGTCGTTCAATTTTTGCTTGCTCAATCTCAGCCGATATCATCGCGCAGTTAACAACTGTTCACATTCTTTTCTCTTCTCAATACTCCTCTTTACTACTTCAGCTCATTTTTTTTTTTTTTTTGGTTTATTCAATTCTTAGTCAGTACATAACTATTCTCGTTATTTTCATTTCCGTGACCGTGTCTGTTTAACCTTTAATGATTCATTATGTTCAAAGTTGATATTCATTTCCATATTTTAAACGCTAACGTTGAAAATCAATGATGTACCAAAATCATTATTATAAATAAATAAAAATTATGAATAGCAGAAATGTTATTGTTAATAATAATTCATGTTCGAAGGTAATCATTAATGTTCGAAGTAGCGTGAATAATGTTTAAATAAATAGAGACTCGTAAAAGTAACAGTGTTTGCAATTATTAATGTTCGGAATAGCGAGAATAATGTATAGGTAAAGTGGGATGCATAAAAGTAAAGACTTTGTTTTGTAACATTAGTTAATGACATTAATTTTGTGATGGAACTTTTATACATATATATATATAGAGAGAGAGAGAGAGAGATTGGGTAGTAATGAGTCGTTCGCATTGGAAAAATACGAAGAAAATTTCAAAATGTAGAAAATGATGATTTATATATTATATATATATATATATATATATAAGTGAAGTAACTAATTTTTTATTATTTTATAGTCAATAATTTGCATTTAATTCTTAATCTGAAGAAAATTTGTTGAAAACAAAAAATTATTAAAAATGCAAAAAATGTATGAAAATAAATGAAAACAACGGTCAATAAATAAAATGAAATTTTCATAGTTTGTTAATACTCTCTATTCTACAATATCTAAAAATAATATGAATAAATAAAAAAAAATATTTTTTGGTCAAGATTTGATTATTTTATATTATCATTACTTAGTTTGATACTGTAACAAATTCACTTTAACAAAATTGAAATATAATCCTAACACCACAAAATATTATAAAAGTGCTAAGTAACTACATATTGTTCACTTTATTTGTTTACAAAGTAATACACATTTCGATGGCCTTACATATAGAGTGCTGCCTTCTTATAGAGTGCTGAATTACAAAATCTAATTTTAATTTTCTATAATATCTTGTATTGTTGAAGTGATAATACATTTGTGTTAGTGTTACCAGTCCCCTTCCTTATAAATATAATAAACACAAATTTATGAATTATATTTCAAAATTACCTCAATAAATAAAAAGAAAACTGAGGCCAAATCTTAAATTTGTTTACACTAAATTAATTATTACAAAATAAAAATCTTTCTGTAATTTAAAATTATCGTTAATTATGTATTAAAAAAAAAATACCTTATAAAGATATTTTTCTATTAAAATATATATTATTTAAGACATTTTATTTATTGTTCATTCATCTAAATTATGTTATTTAAATATAGAAATATATATATAGAGAGAGAGAGAGAAATAGATAGGTAGATATAATCTTCATCATCATCAATCCCTTTCTATTCACTGCTAAATGAAGGTTTCTCCAAAAATTTTCCACTTCCACCAGTCCAATAGATTTATTTTCCAATTAACTCCGACGAATTTTCTTATGTTTCTGTTCCATTGATCCATTGATATTTTCCTAGGCATTATTATATATCTAGGTTCCCAATCAATAATTTCTCTTTTCCATTGATGATTTTTTCTTCTATATGACTAGCCCATTTCCATTTCAAACTCCTCACTTTTCTTATAACGTTCGTAACTTTTTTTTGTGATCTACTCGGTTCTGTTCTCTATCTCTACGTGTTATTTTTAATATGCATCTTTCCATGTTTTTTTGTATTGTCTAGAAAAACTGAATTATTTTAGTATTTAAGAAGCATGTTTCACTGCCATAAGTGAAAACAGGTAAGTGTATATATGTATGTACATACGAGGGTCGTTTGATAAGTATGGTAAATTTATTTATTGTTTAATTTAATTAATTAATTTAATTTTTCAATTTAGTTATTCTTACTTTTTTACCATACTTATCAAACGACCCTCGTATGTACGTTATAATATATATATAATACATTATATACACCTGGGTCTGTTTTTATGCGGTAGATACGTTCCGCAGAAAACCGTATTAAAAAAAATCGCACAAAAGAAGACTTAACTTACATTGAAAAATTACGGATACGTTCCGTAATTTTCAAAAACCGCATAAAACCAAAGTAACAAAATAAAATTACTCTAAAATTCACATAAAAAAATCAGGAAATAAAGAATATCTAAAAAAAATTGATGCAAAACAAAGCTTTTTTACTTTATTTTTTTATTAACTATTTAATTTCATTCAAAGCAATATGTACATATATGTAATTTATTTTACATTTTTTCAAACATATTTTAAAATATGCTATTTGAAAATATGTGGGTTCATTTGTGAACTGGTGTAAAATCAGATTCGTCACTAGAGGAAACACAAACACAGAATTAGCGCCGATTTCTGTCTCGTTCTGTGTTAATGGTTTTCTGACGACAATGTATGAATCGGCGATTAAACTTTGAGACGATGATTTTACTAATTGTTTATGAAGCTCGCGATATTCGGACATACAATTATTTAGCTCTCGTTGGAATTTAAAAAATCGTTCAGAATTCGTGTCATTAACAAGAAAATGATTTTCCAATTGATTACAAAGTTGAAGACCTTCTCGAATCATTTTTGCAGTGAAGGAAATAGGTTCTACTTCTGTTTCATTATCTTTTTCTAAATCTTCTACGGTATCTAAACTTATTGCAATAATATCATTGTCAGTTAAGGCATTATCCTCAAGCAATTCGTCGATATCATTCTGGCTAAAGGAATCAAAACCCTCTCCACCAATATCATGTGCCAAAATAATGATTTCATCTAATAATGCCGATGTTTGAATAACTGCACTATTTTCAAGACATGTAGGCCAAGCCTTTTTCCAACAGGCATTTAAAGTGTGTTGTTTTATTTGAGTAATAACAAATGCAACATGATTTATACAGTCAAAGATAGAATTTTTTTTCCAAACGTCATTTACTGTTATTGACTCATTTTCTAGTTTATCCAATATAAATTGAAAAGTGCGTTTAACGTAATATTATTTAAAAAAATTTGGCAGCTTTTTCATCTGCCGATGCAATCGCGCCTGTAATCTTCATGTTATGCAGTGCATTTCTTTTTAAAAACCCGGTTAATCATCCTTTGCTAACTGAAAATTCCTTATCAGTTTGAGAAGCGGAAGTAAATGGCTCTGATTCCTTCATTCATTCATAAAACTGAAGAGCTTTTCATTGAATTAAATAACTGCTTAAAAGAATTCTTAAAAAAAATTCGTATAAAAAGATATTAAGAAGAAATATGAATCGCATAACTTCAAAATCGCATTAAAAAAATTTGCACAAACACAGACCCAGCTATATATATATTCTTACACCAAATATATATCTATAAATTGTACTTAAAAAATCCACAAAGTATTATATATGTAGACGGTATACTATTCGTTTCTCAAGATTTCTATAAGCATACGTCAAAATCATCTGTACAAGCAATTTAGATGTTTTGGAAATAATTCGTAGTAGATCCAGTTGTCAATATGACAGAAAAAAAGCATCATTTAACTTATACTTATTATTGAGACTTTAAATTTAATCAAATTTGTGGTAAAATGTAAAAACAAATGGTTAACTTTATGAACCCTCAAAGGATTTTGAATCCTGAGGGTGTATTATCAACAAAACTGCCTGTTTTTAAAACCAGTTCAAAGGTAAATTATCTTATTGAAAGTAGTATACTGGTCTAGTTGGACAGATCTACAAATGTGTGTATACATACACACACATGCACATATACATATATATATATATATATATATATATATATATATATATATATATATATATATATATATATATATATATATATATATGTACATATGTACATATTTACATGTGCATACATACACACACACAAACGTAATTATGTGTGTGGATATGCATTTATCAAAAATATATACTTGTGTATATGGACATTTATATATATTTAAAAAAAAATCTATTACTTTCAATGGAATATTAATTTTATATTTTTTTTCTTTCGAATTGCTAAATAAAAAATAAAGTATTTATTACAATTATTATATCATAAATATAAATATAACGTCAAAACTAAAACAATGCAAAAATTTACAATAATATATTTACAGGCGCCACCATTGTTCCTGTTTATGATGCGAATAAATTTAAAAGTAGCATTACTGTGCATCTGCACAGCAGTTCTACTCATCACTCTTTCATTATGGACAAGATGTGGCGTGGTGGCGCCACCACTTTGGGATCGTAAAAATCATGCAGTCTCAGATTCATATTTAGCAGAGCCTGATAGAACTGTTGATGTTCAAGATAGTCAAGAAATAGACTGTCATATTAATGGTGAATATACAATTGGATGTCATAAAGAAGGTGATGAAGTATATTTACCATTTTCATTTTTACATAAATATTTTGAGGTAAGTTATATGTACTGTTTTCAGTTAATTTATATGTCTGTATATTGCCAGATATTAAATATCAAAAAAATAATTATTTTTAAAATAAAATTTAACAAAATCTAAATGGAAAAATCTATTGTTAGATGATGAATGAATATTTTACTTTAATAATTTATTCTCTATTTTGTATGTTTTAATTGAAATATATCTTTTTATTTAAATATTTCCATTATATATATATATATATATATACACTTACATACATACATATACAGGTAACCCTCGTATAATGCGGTTTCAATATAACGCAGCCTATAAATTATATTATCCCTTGTTTAGTGTGATTGCAGTTTCAATATAACATAGTTCACAAATTGTAATAACCCTTTATCTTTTTATAGATTTTTTACAATATGATTTAAAAATCAAATTTTATCTTTGTTAAATTTGTGTCTGCCCATATGATAACCTTCTTGAACATGGCCCTTATTTTGCTATATGATCCGAGTCTCTCATAATGCAATTTACATAATGTGGTATTTCTATGGAACCTAACATTCACATTGCATAAGGGTTACCTGTGTGTGTGTGTGTGTGTGTGTATATATATAAATAAGTACTTAATAAAATAGCTTTTTCAATGAAAATGTAAAATGATTTTAGGTTTATGGAAAATTAGCTACTTATGATGGGCTTGAAAGATTTGAGTGGTCTCATAGTTACAGCAAAGTATATCATCCTAAAGGGAAATATGATCCAAGAGGTGTTTTTATGTACTTTGAAAAATATAATGTAGAAGTACGAGACCGTGTAAAATGTGTCAGTGGTATTGAAGGAGTACCAGTATCCACACAATGGGAAAGTCAAGGATATTTTTATCCTACACAAATAGCACAATTTGGACTGTCTCATTACAGTAAAAATTTCACAGAACCAGAACCTCGGAGAAAAATTTTAGAAGATGCAGATAGAAATATCGCAAATTGGAATGTTCCTATTGGTGCATCAATTACTCGTGTATTTGATAAAAATATTGGAAGAAAGATACTTAAATTTTCAACTCCTGAAGAATTGTCAGGAGCAGTAGTGTTAAAATTAGAACATATATTAGACTTTGTTTTAAGTGTAAATATTAATTTAAAAGGAAATGGTAGTATAAGTATCATGATGGGAGAAAAGAAAGATATATTTATTTTACATTATATTACATCAGATGTAATGATTTCAATTCAGGTAATATTTAGTACCATTTTTTTATTGTAATTTGAGAATAATCTTTTTCTATAATGTATATTAGGGAGAACATATATACTATGGAATTGGAACATCTGATAACTGGAGAAGAATTACTCGGGATCTAGTAATTGATCTTCAAAAAGGTTTAGCATTACTTGACAAACCCCGTCGAAAATTGTCTAGATCAAAATTAAAAGTGATGGGTATATGTCTTCATGGCATGGGATTATTAGATAATCTCACACTGTCTTCCAGTGAACATATTGCCCAGTTTTATGATGCTGCTAAGTGGTTTGTTAAGCATCAGGATCCTTTAACAGGTGGTTGGGCTAATCCAGTGAAACGACGAATTGCTGCAGGATTTGCAGATTTAGAACCTGGATGGTAAGATTATATACACACACACACACACACACATATATATATATATATATATATATATATATATATAAAATTTATATTACATTAATTATAGGTATTCTGCAATGGGCCAAGGACATGCTGTGTCTGTCCTAGCACGAGCTTATCATCATTCTGGTGATCCACAATATTTACAAGTAGCATTAGCTGGTCTTAGACCATTTAGAATACCGAGTTGGCAAGGTGGTGTTCTAGCTACATTTTTAGGTAAATATGCTTGGTATGAAGAATATCCAACAACTCCAGCCTCTTTTGTCCTCAATGGCTTTATTTATTCATTATTGGGTCTTTATGATTTAAAAACAATTGCACCTGCATCTGAAACAAAAGAAGCAAATCTTCTTTTTGAGCAAGGTATAGCATCATTGAAAAAAATGTTACTTTTATTTGATACTGGTTCAGGTACAACATATGATCTAAGACATTTTACATTAGGTGTAGCTCCTAATTTAGCTAGGTGGGATTATCATGCAACACATGTTAACCAATTATTATTACTTACTACAATAGACCGTGATTTAATTTTACAAACTACTGCTGAACGGTGGATAGGTTACATGAGTGGAAAAAAGGCAGCACATAACTAAGCTTTTTTATTATTTCAACTTATAAGCATAATTAAAAAAATCATAATCTTGTTATTGTTAATAAACTGATTAAAAATTTAAAGTGACTTTAAATAATACTGTTAATTAAAGAATATATAGATGTAAAATAATTATAAGCACTTTTCCCTATTTGCCTAATTTTTTACAATTTTAAAAATGTGTTTTTGATTTAAATCATAAATATCTTTAAAAATACAATATTTATATAAATCAGCAGATTTAAACAAGGTAGACATGCTAAATTTCTTAAAACTTTTTAATAAATCCATCAATATATTCTTAAATTAATAGTAACACATAGGATGAATGTACTGTTACATTTACTACTTTTCAGATGTTTAATTATTGCAATTTTTCAGTATTGTTTTAAAGCTATTACATTCAAAAACTATTTTTTTATTAAATAACTATTATAAAATTTATATAGTAATGAAATATCAAAATTTTGTTATAACTGAATATTTAAACAGTGTTATCTGTAAAACATTTTAATCACTGTAATGAATATATAAACATTAAATTTTGTAAATAATATAAAAGATCAGTGATGTAAAGTGATCCTGTGATTCTAATTTATAAATCATTGAACTAACTGTGTGAACAACATTATGTAATTATATAGATACTTTTTTAAAAACTTTCTTGTTTAAGTAAGTTATATAACATTTGTATATGTATTAGAATTATAATGGACCAAACATAGTAAATCTCTTACACTTTTTTATAAATTTCTGTAAAAAAGTGTTTTAGTTAATATTTATCAATACATGATGTTGTTTATGATAATCCTTGTTGATTAAAACCAACATTTTATTAACATTAATCATATTTTTTCTATTCTTATAAATTTAATCTATATTAATAAAATGTAAAATAAAACAAAATATGAGACATCTGCAAAAATGTTATTAAAAAATATAACATAGTAATAATTTTTTTAGGTATATTAATTAAAAGCAAGTTCCTTAAAACTTGTTTACATTACTTATACATAACTGTGATTTCAAAAAAATAGTGTTTTAATTACATATAATTACAACATTTTACTCTTTATTTATCAGTTTGATTTAATTAATTTAATTTTTGAATATATAATCAACAAATTGATTAATATAACTAACAATTACTTATGATTCACTAAATAGGTAAAATTAAATAATTTAACATTTTTCATACCATGAATAATTAATTAGTACTTTTTAACAATAACATAATTTTTCAGTATTGTTATTGTGATGGAAATGTAACTATAAAAATATATCAATATCAATTAAATACTAAATTAGAACATATGTAATTATTAAAATGCCAACATTTTTTTAAGAGCAAATTTTTATCTGAAAATATTTGAAAAGGAATCTTTAATTACCTATATTTATACTTTATATAGTGAGGGAATCACAATAAATTTACTTAACAAAATAGTTAAAGATTATACATTTTATAAATAATTTAATAAAATTGATAAAAATACAAATAATAACTTAAAGTGTATGTTTGTGTGCATATATATATATATATATATATATATATATATATATATATATATATATATATATATAATAAATTAATCTAATTTAATTAAATAAAATTTATATTAAATTTGTCAAATACAAAAATAGATATCAACACTTCATTGTATATTAATACAATAAACCATAGAAAACATAAAGAGTGTAAATAGTTAAGAAGACAACAATATAATTGATATATAGTTACCAATATGTGTGTGTGTGTACGTATGTATATATATTTATATATATATATATATATATATATATATATATATATATATATATATATATATATACATACACACACAAATATATACAATTTAAAATTTTATTACAATATATTTTAGTAAAATAATTAAATACAAAGTAAAAAAAAAATGTTAATTGTCCATTTCAATTTGTACTTATATTTTAAAATGCATATTATTTATCAATTTAATTCTTTTGTACTCATGTCAAATTAAATCATTTCAAATGAATTGTACACTGCACAAAAAATTACTTTAGATCTTAAATCATTATATATATATATATATATATATATATATAAAAAAAAATCTTGAATTTTAAAATTTTAACTCATACCTTTGATTCATAAATAACAATTCTTAAGACAAATATATCTTTACATCATATAAATATAGTACATGAATATTATATTGAAATATGCCCCATTTACAAAATACAGTTTCCTTAAAAATCTTGCCTCTATTTTATTTTTAAAATTGTTTTTTGTATATGTGTAATTGTATATACATTTAGAAAATATTTATAAACAAAATTTATTTTTATCAGTACATTTCTATAATCAAATTAATGACTAAATAAAAATATTTTTTGCTTTTTTGATATTTATCATTAATTTTTTTAATTATTCTTCATTGATTACTAGTCTGAATATTGATTCCTAATATGTACTTTTAAGAAAAAATTGTATTCAAATAACACTAGTACATTTTAATTATTGCTTATAAAGCATCTGTATATGGTTATATTTGCTTATTTTACTTATTAATACTAGAAATAATTGCTTTTATTTTACATGTTTATTAGTTTTAAAAAAATAGGATTATTTTCAATACTTACATAACAATTTTAGTATGTATAAGTTAAATAGTATACTGTAATTTAAAATCAGTTTATAAGGATGCTGGTAATCCTTTATAGGTGAATATTCATTTTTATATTTAATATTTATATGTGTTAAATAAAACAGTAACTTATTTTTCAAATATTATGTCAGCTAATGAAAATTTTATCCGACGCCTAATACTATTATTATTTATAAAAAAATTCTTAAATGAAATATAAAATACTGGTATTAAAAATATCTTTATTTTTTATTACAAAATAATAATCAGTGTAGTATAAAATTAAATTATAAAATGCCCAAAAAACTCAGAATTTATTGAAAAAAATAATGGTAATAAAGTATAAAAAATAATAAATGTGAATAAAATAATTATAAATATAACAATTTGAATAAGAAAATCATTTAATAATATTTATCTGTTTTTTATATTAAAAACAATATCAAAAATATTATACATTTTACAACATAACTTTATATAAATAATAATAACTTTATATATAAAGTCAACAAATATGAATTTTCAAGAAAAAGCTTTTTTCCATCAGCTTTTTTAATTTTTTCATTAATTTTGGTACATTTAGGTAGTAATTTACAATAGAAAAAAAAAACAGTCATGAAAAATAATCTAAATGTTTTTTTAAAAAACTTTTATTTTTATTTTATCTTCCTACATTATTTAAAATGAAATAATAACTTATGTATTATAATTTAACAAATGTGAATAATAATTATTCAACTTATGAATAGCTGACCTTTAATACACTTAATATACCTCTTAAATAATATGTTTTATAATTCCAGTTTTAAAAAGACTTTTTAAAAGTATATTAAACTTTTGATTGATGTTCGAAAATGCAAAGTTTTTAATTTAAACAATAAAATAAAATTTAAAACTAAAAAATATCATAAAAACATGGTTAATTATGAAAATTAATAACATTTCGTTATTTTCAAAAATACTTTCATATGTTTTCATAATAAGAATTTAAAACAAAATATACAAATACAGAATTACTATTTTCAGCACTAAGTTACATACATTTTTTGAATATGTTGGCATATTTAAATCATAAAATAAATTTCTTGAAAATATGTAGAACGTATCATTAAAAATAACATTTAATTACATAAAAACGTATGTATGTATAAAATTGTGACATACAGATATGTACAACACGTAACATACATATACATATTTAAATTGTTTTAATTAATGCCATTTCAACATCAAATACTATCATATACAAATAAGGTTTTTATAAATAATAAAATGTCAAAATATATGAAAACTGCATTTATGATTGTTATAAATATAAATTTACGTAGTTTTACTTAAATTTAGAAAACTAACAAATTTGTCATAAAAGCTTACTAACTCTATGAAAAATATTTTTTTCATATAGTTTTTAAAAAAGTATAAGTCCCTTAATTTATTATGGTAAACTTATGTTATAAACGTTATGTATTATGGTTTAATGAAAAACTTTTTCTAATAAAAATATTATTTTATTTAAAAAATAGCAAATATATAACTATTTTAAAGTAAAAAAAATTGAAAATATGTCTTTTTATATATGTGATTATTTTTTAACTTTATTGATTTAAAATATTTGTATTCATATTAGCTCTTCAGTGTTTACTAATTCATTTTAATACATATCTTTCCACAAACGTCATTCCATTTCTTTCAGAATCAATAGTTTTAAATGTACCTCTAACATTATTTTTTCTAATTTTTCACTTTATTAACAACTTAATTATTATTACTTAATAATTATATATATATATATATATATATATATATATATATATATATATATATATATATAAACAAAAACATTTATAAATGTAATTTTACATATCAAAATAAATTTGAATATTTTTATTTTTATTAAGATTTATTTTTGTATGCTTGGCGAATTATTAAATCCTTAATTTTCCATCTAAAAAATTAAAATTATTTAAATAATAAATAGCAGTATTTTAAACATGACAATTTTTTCTTAGTTTTACTTGAAAGTTTAATATTTTTATTGGAACTATATTAGAAATTTATTTATTTGAACATTTTTGAATCTGATTTTATATCCTTAAAAATCTATACATAATCTAAGACATATTTATTCAAAGCATATCATAAATTCAGTTCATAAACATTCTATTTAAAACAATACATGAATATATGAAAAAATATGTTTTGAAACAAAAAGTACACAGTGTACAACTTATTATATTAACTTGCCTATATTACAAGATATGTAAAATAGTATTTGATCAAAAATATATTACAATTTTATTTTAATGTATTCTTTACTAAATAGTACAGTTCTTAATAACACATTTTCTATTTATAGAACAGAATATCTGAAAATATTTATAAAATATATTCAATTTATAAATGTGACTCTGACAATAATGAATTAAACAAGTTGTAGACTATTATAAAAACTAACAAAATAAAAATAAACTTTGAAAAATTATATTTATGAAATTATTTACCTATAACATTTTTATTTTGTTTAAAAAAGTATACATATATTCGTATGCACTATTAAAAAAAATAGATGTAGTTATTATTTCATAAATAATTTTAGTACATCTAGAATACTTAACATATTTCATGTACAATAATTAGAATAATGCATACCAAAAAAGTACACTATTATATAAAAACTAATTAACAAAAATATTAATTTCAATGAAATAGCAAAAAATTCATCAGTAAAAATTTACATGCAATATATATATATATATATATATATATATATATATATATATATATATATATATATATATATATATATATATATATATATAATAAATGAAGTACAAAATAAATGCAGAATTATATTTCAATATTAATTCAAAACAAAAATTTTTCCTAATTTTACTGTTACTAACATAAAAAAAATGAAAATTATTTTGACAATTAATATGTTCATTCAATAAATATATAAAACCATATTTCAAAAATATAAAATTATAACAAAATGAATATGTATCAAAATTAATTTCAAACATGGATAATATAATTACTTAATAAAAATTATTGAATATATTACAAAAACTATGGCATGAAATATTTAACAAGTATGAATGGGTAAACTTATTTTAATATGTCAAAATTAACTGAAAAAGATTCTCTTCAATTATACAATTGCAAAAAAAGAAACGTTGACAACTTAACTGAGAAAATAAACAATGATAATAATCAGCACATAAAATGTAAATGTACTTCAAAGCAACATCAAAGCAGATGTGTTTGTTCACAATATTCATTTTTAAATACATATTCAAAAAGTAATCTACATGACAAGAAATACGAATCATTTACAAGTAGTAAAAAAAATTGTTGTAAAAAAGATTGTTGTAAATGTCAAAAAAACAGAAATGAACAAACTCACTCCTATAAAAAAAAATTATTGGCATTTTGTGAAAATTGTACAAATTTTTGCGCAGAAAATAAAGAAGTTATTAATCAGAAAAAACCCAGTAGATGTACATGTAAAGAATTAAAAAATACTAATGTAAAGAACGACAAAGAAATTCAAAACAGACTTGAACATCTGGAAAAACAAATTAATAACTTAAATAGCTCTTCTTGTTTTTGTGATAAACCTACAAAACAAGTAACTGATGAGACATCTTTAAAGAAAAAGCATGTTAATATTCCTGACAATGTAAAAACTCATTTTGATTTTAATATTAATTCAAAAGTAGGATGCTGTCTTGATATTACAAATAGTAAAGAATTAAAGGAAGTTCAATAGAAATGTTTAAAATACGAAGATAAAGAAATTATAATTGTAAAATATTCAGACAAAATAATAAACATTAAATATACCTACTCAATTTAATAGTCAATTGTTGCATTTTTAATTAAAATGAACATTATCAGTAATTGAAATTTAGAATTTAATTTTAATCATTATTGTTTATTTTTACTTATAGATATTAAATCTAAAATCCACATTCACACATTTGTGGAATTTTGCATAAAACGGCATATTTCACATATTTTCAAGTACTTATGTACAAGTAACAGTTAAAAAATTGATACGAACACTTCAACAAAGTTTAATATTATGTTATAATCAACAATATTAGACAATCTATAATATATTAATTCATCTTGTAAAAACTTTAAAAAAATCTAAATTGAAAAAATACAATTTTATTTTTTTAAACCATAATTACACATATTAAAACATAGCTCAGTATTTATTAATTGGAAAATTTCTGTGGTTTATATCACAAAATAATATTACATTAAATACATATAATAATAAACAACCATTAATTTTATCTAAATATTATTTTTACAAATTTTATATAATTAAATAAATGACTATTAAGTAAATCCATTTATTTTGTTTAAATCAGTCACAAAACGTTTTTATTCTTGTACTTACATATACTATTGTATATCATGTATGTACTAAATTTATCTATAGAACATACATGACATACAATGGTATATAGATAGATAGATAATTGCACAATTTTTGCTAACACATAAATAAGTTTATTTACAACAGGATGTGTATATAACAATCTACTTCAAAAATTTATTTTTTACAATGAAATAAATATTAATACTATAAATATATACAAATTTATTTTTCTACTGATAAAATACTAATTTTAAATATTTCTGATATTAGCAAAAAAATATTTCTAAGTAAATAACATGAAAATTAATAATTATTCTACTCGTTATAATTGGTTTATCTTCAAAGTACATTATCTCTGCAGTGCTTGTAATTTGCAAATATAATTATTGTTCATTTAAATTTTGTACTTTCTATAGGTATTACACTGAAGTGTGTTCTTAAGTACTTGCTATCATCTATTATAAAACTGAAAAAAAAATACTATTTTCATTTAAACAATAATTAATCAATAATTTGAATGTTATTTTTTGGACAGCTACTTAGATTCAGACATAGAGATGTTGACAAAATTTTATATGCACTTTAATACCCAATTTTACACAAATACATATATATATATATACACACACATATAATTATATTTGTTCTTTATTAACTTCAATAAATAATAAAGTTTATTATTTACTTTACCTATATAATAAAACTGTTAATGGAACAGTTGACAAATGCCATAAAGAATGAGCATCAAATATCCAAAGAAGTGGTGGATAATCTATAATTTCTAATAAAGTTGCAACTCCAGTTAATGAAAAAAAAGCTACACATTTCCAAACATATGGCTGTTGTTTTCTATTAAAAAAACACCAACCAAACCAACAAATTGATGTTAAAAATCCTACAAAACATTCCATTAATAAAAATATACATACTTAGGTACATAATCTGTACATACACATACCCAAATATCTATTCATCCATTCATATTCACACACATATATCTAGACATATAAGGAACTTACCAAAAAAAATATTAACCTCCATATTATATGAATAATCAAAATTGTTCATGCCTAAATAAAATGCATGATTCAAAAACATTGTAGCTACAGTAACTGTAAATATAATTTTGTAAAATATAGATTTTCGAAATAACAGCCTAAAAATTTCAATATAAATTATATTAAATCTCAGTGTGTGTATGTATGTATGCATATATATATATATATATATATATATATATATATATATATATATATATATATATATATATATATATACAATTTTATTTACCGTATACCCATACAATAAAATGAACATAATACAATAGAAAATGCTGATATATAATCAAAATATTCAGTTAATGGTGTATCTCTAGCGTGAAAAATTATTGACCATAACCATGCATGCATTGATACCTGTAAGTTGAAACACACAAATTAAATGATTAACAAAATATTTTGAACTGGAAACTTACAAATGCAAAACTATACCAAAGCCAATAAAGTGGTGTATCTTTACGAATAAGTCTTTTAAATATTTTTAATGACTTATAGTGTACATATAAATTAAACAATGAAAAAACAACAGAAGCTGGCTCTTGTATACCAAAAAAACGAATAAAAGGCCACTAAAAAAGTTTTCATTAATAATATAAAAAAATACATATAAATTATTTTCTTTTACTTTTCCATGAAATTGAGGTATTCGCCAATTTCGTTTCTGGAATGCTTCAACTGTACCCCACATACAGTCATAACGACATTCATCTTCACATGACCATTGTAAAATTTTTAAATAAAATGATTGATTACTATCTACTTTAAAATACAAACCATCTAAAAATAAATAAAATACATTAGTCACTAAAATTTTCTACAATAATTAATCACAATTTTAATACATTCTGATCATTTAAATTCAAACTCATAATATAATTAACTAATTGCAAAATATTTATTAAATAAAGATACATTTATTGAAATGATATACAAACAATAAATAAATATTTTATAATAAATTATTTTTTAAAGAAATGTATACACTAAGTGATGTAAACTTAACAATGCACACCATTGTTGAATGTTATTTTCAAATTTTTACAGTAATTAATATTTCTAAACTTACTATAATTAAAATACACAATTATTACCATTAGAACAATTTAATAACATGCATCTTTCTACACATTTTTGATAATAAGGTGACCTATCACCAGCCGATCCATATGTAAAATGGGGAATAATGAAAAAAATACTGATGAAAAATACATGCTTCTTCATACTTCAAAACTTTGTTGTAATTTAACCTAATTCTAACACATTTTCAAAACTTCATCGTCGTGTTTTCAAATAAAATATTTTGTCCATACTTATTTGGTACATCACATAAAAACAAGCTTATAAATACTCATTTAAATATTTTCAAATTATTTATAAATATATAAAATATACAATAATTAACAAACAGATAAATAAATAAGACTTTATTTCACTGTCTCAGAGGAAGTATCTATGGATATAAATGTTTATAAAATAAACAGTATAATCAGTACTCATAAGTAAAAATTAAATATATGCACATAAATAAAATATACACAACGAAAAAAAATAACCTCTATGTATTTTTATAATAAATTAAATGAAAATAAACAAATATACATTAAATTAAAGTAAAAATTTATACAAAAAAATATGTAAGATAAAATCATGTGAAACGTTAGTTAAATATTTTTACGACAAATGATTAAATTATTTTAATACAATTAATTATGCTTTTGATTTTATTTCTAATATATATAGTGTTTTTATCTCATTTTCAATTTAGAAAATTAATAATTAAAAAATGTTTTTTAAAATTTGTTTATATTCAATGTTCGTAGTAATATTATCAATATTAATTAAGCAATTTACCACAGTATTTTATTATGACCATAAATTAGAATATACTTATGAAAATTCAGAAATAAATAGTTTATTTGAAGAAAAAGTAAAAGATAAATTATTTACAATCAATGAGTTAGAAAAATTCGATGGAAATCATGATTTTGACAATATATATATATCAATATTAGGGCATGTATTCGATGTTTCCAAAGGAAAACAACATTATGGCCCTGGAAATACATATCATTTTTTTGCAGGTTAGAATGGAGATTACTACAAAATTTATTTATACAATTATTTTGGAACTCTATTTGAATCACTTCGTCGTAAATTAAACAATGTAATTATTAAAATTTTTATGTAATCTCGTGGTATTAGGAAATGGTTTACTTGTATAAAAACATATATACAATAAATTGTTTTACATATTATTTCTGTTAGTGTTTTGTAATATATATATATAAACATCATTAAAATATTTAAAAATGGATTTGTTTTGGCAAAAGTAATAAATTTAATTTGCAAAGAAAAGAAATTACTTATATTAATACCATTTTAGGATGTGATGCATCAAGATCATTTGTAACAGGGGATTTTAATAAAGTATCAGATGATATAATAAATTTATCACCCAATGAAATTAAGTCCATATTTGATTGGAAAGAATTTTATTTAAAGAATTATAATTTAAAAGGTAAATTGTGTTTTAAAATTATGTATGTACAAATTATGTATGTGTTGTAAAATTATGTATGTATTTTGTTAAAAAAATCAGGAAAACTAATTGGAAGATATTTTAATAATAATGGTGAACCAACTGAATATTCCATTCAGGTCCAAAATATTTTAGATAAATTAATAAAGCTCAAAGATAATGAAAATAAAAGCAAAATTATGTATCCATCTTGCAATATTGAGTGGAATGCTGAGAAAGGAACACGAGTTTGGTGTTCCACAAAAAGGTATATATTTGATTTTATATGTGTATAACATGCCTGTATGTGCGATTTGTTGATATATGTACACATTCTATAATAAAAAATGATGAAACTTTAAATATTTTTAGTGGAGGTATTGAACGAGATTGGATAGGTGTACCGAGAAAACTTTTTGAACCAGGTTTAAAATCATATAGATGTGCATGTGTTGAAACAGAAGATATAAATAAAAAAAATATTTTAGAATATGAAAACTGCCATAAAAAGGCATCTAGTTGCTATATACATTTATGAGTCTTGTTAATACAATTTTATAAAAAAATTAAACTTTGACATGTGAATATATATGCATATTAAGATTTTAAAACTACATCATAAATATATTAAAAAATTAAAAAACATTTGATAAAAACTAAACTGTATTTGTATGGTAATGTACTTAAATAAATTAATAAATAAAACTGATTGAAAAACTACTATTAAGTTGAATGAATATAGAAAATATTTCACTTTTAATAATTTTATTACATTTATAAAATTATTTAATTTTTACAAAAATATAAAAAATATATCATTTAATACTTTTTAAAATTACTGATCTCTAAAATTTCACCTCAAAAAATTGACATTTATTCAATATACAAACAGTCTTAAAAATACTAACATTTTAAAAATATTTTATTCAATTTATTTGTTCATACAATTAACTAATAATTACTTGAATGGCTGCTTTCATTCGATGAACCAATATCATTTAGTTGTTGAATAAATGAATCCATTGATATATGCTTTCGTCCTAAAATTCCTCGTCCAGATAAAAATTTTTTAATTTTTAACCGTCGTTTTTTAACTTTATCTTTATTATTTGAATTAGTAGTAGCTAGAACTCTTTTTTGCTTTTTTAAAGCAATATATAAATACTTTCCCTCTTTTTTAAGTGGTTCTTCAAATATTGTTTCTAAAGTATTTGGCAGTCTTCTAACTTTTTTGCAAAGATAATAATCTCTAATGGCATTGTTTTCAGCAGTTTTATTACTAAGTCTTTTTTTTGGTTGTGTTACAACTCTTCGTTTTGGTGGTTCTATTTCTTTAACTTCCTCTTCTATTGTTTTAACACCAAATAATCCACTAAGCCTTCGACTACGACGTACTTTAGAATTTTTGTTATCAGTTACCTGATTTTTATTATCTATTTTTATATTAAAATCATCTATATCTAAAGAAGCCATAATTTCTAGTAAATCTGGCGATCTAAAAATATTATTCAGCTGTAAACATAATGTATAATTTCTACTAATTAATTACAAATATTTCATTTATTTTTTATAGTAATTCATTTTTTCATAAATACTCACGGTCCGTTCATACTACAACCTAAATCCATTTTTAGAAACTGTCAAAAGTGCTTACATACAATAGATATGTTAGGATCCCATAGATTAAATTTCAAAGATTAAAAATTGAATAAATTTTGCATGGATACGAATTATAAACAAGTGAAATTATATATATATATATATATATATATATATATATATATATATACACATACATACATACATACATACATACATACACATATATATATATATATATATGCATAAATGCAAACACATATTTATATAACAATAGCATAGTAACTCATTTTCATATCGAAATGTAATTATACATTTAAATAGTATTAAGTTAATTAATATAATGAATTTTACACTATTTTTTTATAATATATATAAATTATTATTTATTTGAATACTATGATAAAATATACTTTAGTAAACAAATAAATTATTCGCCTTAATAACAAAAAGTTTTGTAATATTCAATAGTCACTTATCTTTCACTTTTTTCGTTAATGTGCATTTTAATAGCCACATCATCATTGACAAAGCCCTGCATTATAAATGTTTTATAATATGTAATTTTTTCTATTCATTTTGTTATATTTTATAATTATAAAATGTTTTTTAATATAGCTCAATGATGATAACAACATGGCTATAGAAAATCACATCAATGAATAAATGAACGATAATAATTATTGAATACTTAAAATCTTGGAATATTGAAGTAATTAATTTAAATTAATATGTATACAATATTCAATACATTAAAAAGTATTTAAATATTAATATATATATATATATATATATATATATATATATATATATATATATATATATTTAAAATTAATATAAATATATATTATATATATATATATATATATATATATATATATATATATATATATATATATATATATATATATATATATATATATATATATATATATATATATATATATATATATATATATATATATATATATATATATATATATATATATATATATATATATATATATATATATATATGTACATACATACAATATATATATTTGTTGTTATATTTATTATTTGGGTGGTAATACTGATAACGCGTATTGAAAAATGGTTGCTCTTGTATACTGTATATGCGTAAAGTAATATTTCATTGTGATTGCTGTTGGTATTTGGTTTATACATTTAGATTATAATCAATTTTGATTATAATCATTTTGAAGAATTCACGAAAGAAATAAATATTTTCAAATATGGATAATATACCTCGTACACACGAAGGTAATGATGTTCTTAATACGTAATATTTAATTTTAAAGTATTGAACACAAATATTTTATAAATTAAGAAATCTTTTAAATGGTTTGAAAATGCATAATTTTTAATAATCTTATAATTATGTTATCAGACATCGAAGCACAAATTCGAGATATACAATCAAAGAAAAAAGAAGTTGTTGATATAAATCCAGATAAAGGGGTTGGTCTTGGAGAAAGTGGTTATTTTGATAGTGATATATACGATGGTGGTGGAGGAAAAAACAAATATGAAGGTTATGTTACATCTATTGCTGCAAATGATGAAGTTGATGATGAAGAGTACGATGTTGTATCTTACAATCAAAATAAAAGATCGGGCTTTTCAGCACCTATTGCCTTATTAAATGATGTAGCTCAGGTAAAACAATTATTATGGACTTTATATTAATATATGTTCTGTAAGTAAAGTATTTATAAAATTAAATGAAACGAAAATTGTATTGAAAGAATTAGAAAGAAACTAATGAAAACATATATTTTATAAGAATTGTATGTCAGTATTTAACTTAAAATATTTTAGTGAACAGTTATTATTTAAACTATTATTAACTAATTATTTAAATTATATATATATATATATATATATATATATATATATATATATATATATATATATATATATATATATATATATATATATATATACACACACATAAACATATATTTGTGTTTTTTAGAGTGAGAAAGATTATGATCCTTTTGCTGATCGGCGTAGACCTACTATTGCTGAAAGAGAAGATGAGTATAGACAAAAGCGAAGAAGAATGATTATTTCACCAGAAAGAGTAGACCTGTTTGCTGAAGGTTTGTAATGTACTTTTAAATATACTAAATTATTTTTAGTTATTTATTTAACTCTAAATTATGTTATGTATTAATTTCAAACTTTTCTTAACTATGTATAAAAAATAAGAGTAGTTTGAAATTTTCCACAGTATTTAGTTTTGATAGTTGGGGTGTGTAAAAGTTGAATGAATGATGCTTGTTTGTCTAAACTTGTCTAATATTTTATAATGTAGATATAGTTTAGATGAACATTATAGAAAAAGTGATGAATTAACAATTTCATAAAAATAAAACGTAATACTACTTGGTTGTATAATAATTTATTTAAAGTATTCAGACTAATATTTTTAAATTTTCTTCCCGTTGAGGGAATTCCTAGGCACACATCAAACCACAAAAGTGAACAACGTCAACACTCTTGTTATTGCTGCATCTCCTAAGGATTAATTGAACAAATAGTTTAATAGAAATGGAATTTTCTTCATTTAAAGTGTTCAGAGAATTATTTTGGAAGAAAGAACAAATCATATAATTAATTTTTGTATTTGACTTTTTAATATTATGGTCAAAGATAAGATACAAAAATATATTTTATATATTTTTAATTTAGTTTTGATTCCATTGAAATAAGGACCATAATTTTTTAGTATGAAAGGAAGTATGAATTTGTCAGAAAATTATTAACTACCCCAGCTTATTTCTAGGTTCGCTAAGTGTCTTTGGAAGTGGCTAATGCTAAGCTAGCAACAGAGATGGGGTTTCAATGAACGTACGTATTTACTTTTATTATACTGTTTTTCACACATTTTTTTAAATATATTCTTGTTGATAAAATGTTTTAATTTAGAATTTAAAAAAATGTTTTTTATGTGTGAAAAATAGTCTAATGAATTTTGTTATAAATAATATAAGCAGAATAAGAACAGATACATTACTTTTTAAAATTTTTTATTGTAAAAAAATTTATATGTATATATATATATATATATATATATATATTAATTTATATGTAGGTATAAGGTATTTCTACATTTTGTTTTGAATCTAACTGTTGCGCTGTGCGTGACTTTTTCTGCATTTTTCAGGTGGAAAAACTCCTGACTTCGGTTCACGTACCTACACTGAAATTATGAAAGAACAGCTTCTTAAAGGAGAAGAAAATGAGGTATACATTTTTCAGGCTAATATTTTGGTTAATAATTGATTTATTTTAAATTTTAACTCATTTTTTTCATTAGATTCGTAAAAAAATATTGGAAAAAAGTAAGGATGGTAGTTTAAAAATATCAAATGGTGAATCAAAAACAGCACCTAAAAAGCGTGGTCGATGGGATCAGACAGTTGAAGAATCACCAGCACCAACTAAGAAAAAAACTCTAGCAGTTAGCAATATTCAAGCTACACCCACTTGGGATGATGTAATTATAATTTTGCATTAATATGAAAATATGGTATTTTTAAAAATATACAAATCAACAATGTTTAAATATTTGCTAGCGTACACCAGCAGATCATCGATGGGATGAAACACCAGGTCATAAAGGAAGTGAAACTCCCGGGGCTACTCCAGGGCAAAGTACACGTATGTGGGAAGCTACACCAGGACATGCAACCCCAGGTGCAGCTACTCCAGGTCGTGAAACTCCTGGTCATAGTGATAAACCGACAAGTCGCCGTAATAGATGGGATGAAACTCCTAAAACAGAAAGAGGTAGAGTGAATATATTTTATAAGTTTAATGTAGTGTAATACATTTTATTACATCAAAATAGATAATAAACTTGCATTGTAAAAATAGTATTTTAATAACGATAATATTAATTTTGTGTATTTTTCAAAATATTTTCATTTTAACTAAAAATTGTTAAAAAAAAAAAAATAGAAACTCCTGGACACAATAGTGGTTGGGCTGAAACTCCTAGAACGGATCGTGCTGCTGGTGGTGATCTTATACAAGAAACACCAACTCCAGGAGCGAGCAAACGTAGATCACGATGGGATGAGACTCCTAGTAATCAAATGACACCTTCTACTATGACACCAGCTGGAGGGATGACACCCCAAACACCACATGGTACTCCACATGCTACACCAGGTCATACACCATCAATGTCATCAATGCTCACACCAGGAGGTGTAAGTTCACATTAACTTCTTTATAGTAGCTAATTATCTAATGAAATATTAATTACAGAGTACACCTATTGGTATGAAAGCAATGACAATGGCGACTCCTACTCCTGGTCATCTTGCATCGATGACTCCTGAACAACTGCAAGCATATAGATGGGAACGAGAAATTGATGAACGTAATAGACCTTATTCAGATGAAGAATTAGATGCAATGTTTCCACCTGGTTTTAAAATTTTGCAACCTCCTGCAGGTATTGTTTTATATGAAATATTTATATGCTAAGAATAATAATAGAGAAACATCAAAATAAATAATTTATATAATTTAGAAGTGTCTAAAGATAATATTTTCAGGTTATATTCCAATTCGTACACCTGCAAGGAAGTTAACTGCTACTCCAACTCCATTAGTAGGAACTCCTGCAGGTTTTTTTATACAGCAAGAAGATAAAACTGCTAAATATATGGATAATCAACCCAAAGGAGCAAATCTTCCATTTATGAAACCAGAGGATGCTCAGTATTTTGATAAATTACTTGTAGATGTTGACGAAGAATCTTTAAGTCCGGAAGAACAGAAAGAGCGCAAAATAATGAAACTTTTATTAAAAATAAAAAATGGTACACCGCCAATGAGAAAAGCTGCTTTACGACAAATAACTGATAAAGCATGTGAATTTGGTGCTGGTCCTTTATTTAATCAGATTTTACCTCTTTTGATGAGCCCAACACTAGAAGATCAAGAGAGGCATTTGTTAGTTAAAGTCATCGATCGAATTCTTTACAAATTAGATGATTTAGTTAGACCTTATGTTCATAAAATTCTTGTGGTTATTGAACCATTATTAATTGATGAAGATTATTATGCTCGTGTGGAAGGGAGAGAAATTATTTCTAATTTAGCAAAAGCTGCTGGACTTGCTACTATGATTTCTACAATGCGCCCTGATATTGATAACATTGATGAATATGTTCGTAATACCACAGCGCGTGCCTTTGCAGTTGTAGCATCAGCTTTAGGTATACCATCACTTTTACCATTTTTAAAAGCTGTTTGTCGAAGTAAAAAATCTTGGCAAGCCCGTCACACTGGTATTAAGATTGTTCAGCAAATTGCTATATTAATGGGATGTGCTATTTTACCGCATTTAAAATCACTTGTAGAGATTATTGAACATGGTTTAGTAGATGAACAACAAAAAGTACGTACTATCACTGCTTTGGCTATTGCAGCTTTAGCAGAAGCTGCTACTCCATATGGTATTGAAAGTTTTGATTCTGTCTTAAAACCACTTTGGAAAGGTATCCGTACACATAGAGGCAAAGGTTTAGCAGCATTTTTAAAAGCTATTGGGTATTTAATACCACTTATGGATGCGGAATATGCTAATTATTACACTAGAGAAGTGATGTTAATTCTTATCAGAGAATTTCAATCACCCGATGAAGAAATGAAAAAGATAGTTTTGAAAGTAGTAAAACAATGTTGTGGTACAGATGGTGTTGAAGCTCAGTATATTAAGGATGAAATTTTGCCTCATTTTTTCAAACATTTTTGGAATCATAGAATGGCCCTTGATAGAAGAAATTACAGACAATTAGTGGATACAACTGTAGAAATTGCTAATAAAGTTGGAGCTTCAGAAATTATTAACAGAGTAGTTGATGATCTTAAAGATGAAAATGAACAATATAGAAAAATGGTAATGGAAACTATAGAAAAAATTATGGGTAATTTGGGTGCTGCAGATATTGATTCAAGATTGGAAGAACAACTTATTGATGGCATTTTGTATGCATTTCAAGAACAGACTACAGAAGTATGTTTTAAATGTTAGGAAGGTTTATTTCTTGTTAACAACATGTTTATTTTTACAGGATGTTGTAATGTTGAATGGTTTTGGAACAATTGTTAATCAACTTGGCAAGCGAGTAAAACCATATTTACCTCAAATTTGTGGAACTATTTTGTGGAGATTAAATAATAAATCAGCTAAAGTTCGGCAACAAGCTGCAGATCTCATTTCAAGAATTGCTGTTGTTATGAAAACATGTCAAGAAGTATATTAAATTTATTTATGTTGATTAATATAAATTTTTATAATTCTCTATTAATTTACAGGAAAAGTTAATGGGACATTTAGGTGTTGTATTATATGAATATCTTGGAGAAGAATACCCTGAGGTGTTAGGATCCATTTTAGGAGCCTTAAAAGCTATTGTTAATGTAATTGGAATGACTAAAATGACACCTCCAATTAAAGATTTACTTCCACGTTTAACACCAATATTAAAAAATAGACATGAAAAAGTACAAGAGAACTGCATTGATTTAGTAGGTCGTATAGCAGATAGAGGACCCGAATATGTTTCTGCTAGAGAATGGATGAGGATTTGTTTTGAACTTTTAGAATTACTTAAAGCACATAAAAAGGCAATTAGACGAGCAACAGTTAACACATTTGGTTATATTGCAAAAGCTATAGGTCCTCATGATGTTTTAGCAACTCTGTTAAATAATTTAAAAGTTCAAGAAAGACAAAATCGGGTTTGCACAACAGTTGCAATTGCTATAGTTGCAGAAACTTGTTCTCCATTCACAGTCTTACCAGCACTAATGAATGAATATAGAGTACCTGAATTAAATGTTCAAAATGGTGTTTTAAAATCTTTATCATTTTTGTTTGAGTACATAGGTGAAATGGGAAAAGATTATATTTATGCAGTTAGTCCTCTTCTAGAAGATGCTCTTATGGATAGGTAAAATTTTAAGTCAATTTATTTTAAAAAAAATGTGTGTAAGGAGGAAAACATGAATGTAGGCAGTGATGTATTAGTTTGTAATATATTAATAATTTTAAAACCAGCTAAACAATATTTGCATGTATAATTGTTTTTACACATATACTTATTTTAACTGTATGTAATGTAAATTTTTCTTCAGAGATTTAGTTCATCGGCAGACAGCTTGTGCTGCTATTAAACATATGGCTCTAGGAGTCTATGGTTTTGGATGTGAAGATGCTCTTATTCATTTGTTGAATTATGTTTGGCCTAATATTTTTGAAACATCGCCACATTTAGTTCAAGCATTTATGGATGCTATTGATGGAATGAGAGTTGCACTTGGACCAATTAAAATATTACAGTATACACTCCAAGTAAGTGAAAATAATTAAACTTTTATTATTATGCATTAAGTCAAGAAAATACAATTTGATGTAATTACTTAAGTATATTAATATTTTAGAAATAATAAAACGTAATCAACTTTCAATTTATAAATTTTTCTCATGTTGAAATTTTTGTAGGGTTTATTCCATCCTGCAAGAAAAGTAAGAGATGTGTATTGGAAAATATATAATTCACTTTATATAGGAGGCCAAGATGCTCTTGTAGCTGGATATCCAAGAATTACAAATGACCCAAAAAATCAGTATATTCGTTATGAATTAGATTATGTTTTATAATAATATTACATGAAATTAATCTTGTGGTTGTATTATGTTATAATGTTGTCTTAAGACAGTCTAAATATATGTAGATACAGTTGTCATTCAATATATAAATTTTCACAAAATTCTTGTTTTTATATCTTCCTGTAATATAGTGTATTTAAAAATAAACAATATCTTTAGTTATTACTTAAATGTTTTCTTTAATTTGTTTTTAATACAATATTACTAGGGTGTAGGCTTCACATATTTACTTTCTTTTCTGTTTATGTTTATCAGAATTATATTTTTTAATTTTGGAGCTATTATCTTTATGCTTTTTTACTTTTTTTTTGTAATCATTTCCTGAATCTGAACTACTTGTACTATGTGAAGATTCGCTATGTTTCCTTTTTTTCTTCTTTTTATTTTTTTTTGATTTCAAAACCTTTCTCTCTAATTTTTCAAGTTTTCTAAAATGAAAATTATATACATTACAAAAAATGAAAATTTATGAGAAATTGTGCTTTATAATAATTCAATATTTTTTTATATTAAAATATAAACAGTTTTGCTATTATTACTATATGTCTTTCTACAATTGGTTTGCTTTTAGTTATTCTTTGATAGATATTTATTTGTTATGTAAAATTTTTAATTGAACTAAAAGTTGAAATAGTTCTTAAATTTATATGAAACACAACAGACAAATATCTACTTAAATATAAATTTACAATTTAATCTGCTTATAAAAAAGCATGTTACTTACTTTAATAGTTCTTTTTTTTGTTTTTTCGATAATGCTGTTAAGACCTGTACATCATTTTCACATAAATCTTCTTCAGAATCACTTACAACCATTTGCTGGTTCTTACCTAGCCCGTTAACACCTATTGTTCCTTTTTTAAGAGCTAGCCCATCATCAAGCATTTGTTGAACTAAAGTATTCTGATCTAAAGATGGTCCTGGCTCATTAACAGCTCGAGCTGCACTCACTGACATACTATATAAAGGACACTCTTTATCTGTGTTAATATGACCCCACTTATGACATTTTATACAGCGTACATTTCGAACTTGTATTCCAAACGGTTGATCTCGAATTTCAGAATCTCCTTTACAGTAACTTTCTCGTGGTGCATTATATTTTCTTTGCCATTCAAATTTATATTCAGGTTCATTGTCTTCTCTTTCTCGTTCTCTTTTCATACCCGGTGGAGGTTCATACATAAAATTTAAACTTAATTTATCTTTGCTTTCTTTGCTAAGAATTGCTCTGAAAATTGCAATAAAACAATGTAATTTCATAAATAAAATAAATTTAGTTATTTTAACTATCAAATATAATTACTTATTATCATGAAGATCTTGTTCTTTCTCATACTGTACACGGAGCTCTTCTTGCTTTTTTTTATAAGCCTCAGATTTTTGTTCTGCCATCCATACCTACAATAAATGAAAATAAAAATTAAAACTACATAACTTTAAATATTAATTTCAAGTACTTACCCTTTTTAAATTGTCTCTAGATGCAGGATGAAAAAACTTTTTACACATATAATTATTAAAACCTTTACCCATTTTAGATCTTTTTCAATTTACTTCTTTACAACAATAGAAGCTAATTAATAAACTATCATATAATTTTAATTACACCACCATAAAAGTTACGAAATAAAATAATATACTAATCGTTTAATGATACATATTTATTTCTAAAAACATATACGCACTTCAACAATCTAGTAACATTCATGTGACATTGTATTTGAAAAAAATCCCTATATTCCAAGACAATTACGTCATATTATTAGAATATTAAAACGTTTATAAAATGATCGGTTAAATTATTAATAAGACATGACTTGATTAATAGAGCATTACGTATAAGTTCGAGTTTGTTAACTAGTTGACGTCTCATCGAGTTAATATTTTTAAATTGTTACCCATAAATATTAATGGTAAAGATCAATTTTTAAATCTATATATATGTAAAAATCCATCTAGCTATATACCAGGGGTGGCCAAGACGTAGACTGCGGTCGACCGCGAGGCCTCTGGAAGTCGCCCGCGAAGCTGATGTGAACATTGACAAATTATAGTGATAAATTAATATTTCAATACATTTTTTGGTTCAACATATTTATCCGAATCAATATTTTCCTGCATGAATGCAATAAAAACTAAACATAGATCACAATTATCGGATCTACATTTGGAATCGCGTTTAAGAATTAGCTTAAGTTCATACGAGCCAAATTTTGACAAATTTGCCGAAACTATGCAATGCCAAGTGTCATCAAAATAAAAAAAAGTCTATTTTTTACTTTGTAATTTTTTTGTAAAATTTGCATCTAATTTATTTTAATACAATTCTAAAACAATAGTTTTCTTTCTTTTTCTCTATATTTTCTTGAATTTTTTTTAAAAATTCAGAACCAGTTCTAGAAAAGAATTATTTATAGGTAATTTAATAGTAGTCATACTAAAATGTCTTCGTCAGTTCGTGTCTTATAGAAAAAAAGTTATCAGTTCGTATCTTCTAAAAACGTCATCAATATTTGTGAGTACCTAAAAAGTCCTTATAAAAAAAACATCAATTCGTATGTACATTCTAAAAAAACGTAGTCGCGCTCAGGTAAACTCACCAAAAAAGTCGCCTCCAACGTCTAAAAGTTAGGCCACCCCTGCTATATACTATACATTTGTAAATATTTTAAAATACAATTTTTAAATTATTACGCAAACATTGAGCAAATCAAATAAATATTAAATTTTGTTAAACAAATTCAAATTTAAAATAATAACTAATATTTCAACGAAGGATTTATTACTGATCTTTTATTTCAAAATTATTTTAGAGAACTCAAAATACACTTTTGAGAGAAATGTTTTAAGTTGTAATGTATTATAATTGAAAGAATTTTTATTTTTGGTTAATTTTTCTTAAAATATTTATTTTTCTTTCATATTGAACTGATTATTATTTTTTTTTTAAAAAAAAAACGATTTTAAACTAAAACTTTCATTTTTACGATATCTATTTTAATCAAATCCTCTGAATGATATAATTTTTCAAAATTATTTTACGCTGTGTATATTTTTTGAATTTCAAACTTTGTTGAAAAGATTAAATTTTTATTAAGTTTAATGCATTTTTTTAAAAATTGGATCAAACAAAACAGTTCCTTTGAATAATTTTACTATTAATATAAAAAAATGTAATCAGTAATTTTAAATGATGCTGTTTTTTAAAAAATTTAAAATTTGATATTTTATACAAATTAAAGTATTAATTTTAATTTTCATTACTATAAAATATATTTATGTTTATAAACCAGAATAAAAATTCATACAAATGTAAGTATAACGAATTAATTAATGTACTTTTTTATAGAACAGCAAATTTGTGTACAGTTATTTCAGTAGTTATATTATAATTTTTAGATTTTATTATAATTTTTATTTATTAGTATAATATCACGTAGTAAAAGGCACACTTATTTTTATTAAAAAGTCTTATAGACGTTATGATTTAATGTGTTTGCATGTATTAAAAAGGCACTTTGATTTCATGTATTTTTAATAAATTGATGTAGAAAAATATTTTTCATTTTATAAAGACTATTAACTGCGTTGAGGGTGTTTTTATTTATTAATCAGTTATAACATAATAATTTTTTTTAAAAAAGTGTTACGAAAACAAATACAATAATTTAATTTCATAATAAAATGAATACACGTGCAGAAATGAAAATAACATTGCGTGTTAAATATATTGTATTAATAAAAAATATATAATGTATTTGAAATTATTTTAATTTCGTACTTATTTTAAGATAAATCCAATGATTTTCATTAACAATTAATTTTAATGTTTTTCTCGTCCATTGATTTGTTAAAAGTAACAAATTAATATCATGTACATATACATATATATATATATATATATATATATATATATATATATATATATATATATATATATATATATATATATATGTACATACATATAGATATCTTGCAAAAGATTTTTTGATATTTGTATACATGTTACAAACGTAAGATAAGTATAAAAATTATTATAAATATATAATATCTTTTAATTTTAATTTCCAAAAATTGATTCGTTTGATTTGTACCTATAGATATACACTTAAAACTTAAACTGTATTCATATTGAAAATACTAGAAAATAAATTTGGTACCAAATAAGTAATATATATATTTTATAATATAATATATTTTATCATTGGAAAGAAAGAGCAAGTATATTTGAGTTTATCAATTTTGACCACATAGATGTAAAGTTTGTATTTTGAAAGAAAATATGAGTTTAAAAAATGTTATTTGTTTTATATAAAATGTATTTTTTTTTTAAAAAAATAACAAACTCCTCTTTACGTGATTCCAGATAAAATATTCTAATCATAAAGAATAATAAAGTAAATGGTATCTCTTCAATGAAATAATGGAAGTAATAAATTTTTTTATTGTTTTTTTTTTGTAATACAAAATTTATATACAATTTTACGGAACACATGATATTCTGTTTGTACACGTTGGCTTTATATATATATATATATATATATATATATATATATATATATATATATATATATATATAATAAAACTAGGGATAATTATTAAAAAAATGAATTTTAAATGTATATTACAAAATTTAAGAATTAAATACATTCTTATAGAATTAAATGGGAAAAATAGTTCTTATTTGCAAATAATATGTGTTCATATATAGATTTTAATATATTTGTCACTATTGAAAAAAAGAAAAAAATTAAATAAGAAAACATTAATTGCTTTTATTTATTGAGGTGGCACAGAAGTTTTTTTTAAACAGTAATTAAATAAAAACCATATATCACTACATGGTTACTAATGTATCCATACGAAATACTAAAAAAATGTACATGGGACATACAGCTGGTCGACAAGCAGACGGTGATCGGACCAATAGCTAATCGGTTGATGGGTAGTCCACGGCACGGATATGCCTGTGAACCCCTTACCGCTCTCCGCAAGCTTGATTAGTGGTTAAGACCACTCAAGTCCAGTACGTACACAGCATCCATTCGATGGTGGGATTGTTAAACGTATGCAGAGCGCTGCACATACATTCTTCAGTTTTACGTAAATAATACTAATAGTTACACTGGAGATATCGAAAAACAATAAAAAATATAAATGAAAAATATGTTGCGGTTTTGTTATTAAAATGATATCTTATAGGTAACGAAATGTTCGCGTGAAAACTTTGAATAATTTTCTTAGATTTTTTTTTTAAAATATTAACGAAATCCATTGTTTTAATATTGTGAAGATTTTTTGACAGTAATTGTACTATCACATTTGTGCCCATTAGTCTTATTTACAATATGAGGCTTACAATGGAATTTTGTGAAGGTGGAAGGTGAACACGTTTTATATGATAGTGTGTTTCATTTTTACCTATATGAATTGATTACTAAGATGATAATGAACAATCATCCTCGGGGTCGAGGACGAGTTGGAACGGTAATGTGGGCGGTTGTTGCTTGGTGTATTGTCATCATCATTGATTATATAAATGCTGAAACTATGGTAACTATTAACATAATACACACACACACTCATATATATATATATATATATATATATATATATATATATATATATATATATATGTTGTTTTTTTATAAATATAACCAATTATTTATTTTATGTACTAAAATAATAATAACTTTTAAAATGAATAAATTAAAATTAATTTTTTTTTTTTGTACTATTTTTATATTATATATATTATATATATATTATATATATATATATATATATATATATATATATATATATATAAGTGTTAAAAAATATTTTTATATAACTTATAAACATTTTTATTCAAATTTTCTAACCTACACTAAATGTAAAGTATAATGAAAATATTTTACACGTGTTTTTTATAGCAATCTTTTCTCCATTGCATATTTTACGAATAAATTACTTAATGTATCATATAAATTACTACAAACATCCTAATTTTAGCAAATTAATAAAATAGAAAATATTACTTCAATTTTAATCGCACTTAATTATAAACCGTGTAGAAAGGAATATTTTTACTTAAAAAAAATGATCAAATATTTTAGTTATTCATGAATATATTTTAATATTTATTTATTTAATATTAACCACAGATATAAATAATTGTTTTTCATTTTTTATTAAACATTCCGAGTAATATTTCATCATTAGCAACTTCAATTATAAACTTCTATTGCAAATATTCTATGAAATAACACAAATAAACCACAAAATATTAGATTATATTACAATTGTATAAATAACATTTACATGTATATATATATATATATATATATATATATACATATATATATATATATATATATATATATATACATATAATTATAAATAAATATTATTAAATATAAATAAATATAATGTTACAAAATAAATTTAGGTTATTTGAACAATTTAAGAATTAAAAATGGATATAAGATTTTAGAATGGCACATTCGTTAATATCAACAAATTCTTCTATTTTTTTTCATATAGAGTATAAAAGAAGAATTTGTAAAAAATGATGTAATTAACATAAAAAAATCATTTTATAGAATTCGTACATATAAATTTATTTTTGCATATATACAAATTAGTATTTGGTTATAGTAAGTTGATTTAATTTCTATTGTATTTTATCGACTTATTTAATTAGTTTTATTTTATTCCTCGCATATTCAGTTTTAAATAAATAGATCGAGTTTTGTATAATTTTCAAAAATGTAACATTATATATATATATATATATATATATATATATATATATATATATATATATACATTAAGAAACAGCCTGTTTAACATTTTTGAGAATATTGTCGATGTAAACTGTAAACCTACACATTAGTTGCGGTGTAGAAATGTGGCATTATTTAATGTCTGAGAATTGAATATAAAACCCTGAAGCAAATATGGTGTTTCCAAGACTAATAAATAAAATGTAGTTCTATTGTTCGTTTGAGATTCCAGGTGTATGGTTGGGCACCAAGCTGTCTAGTAGAGCAACAAAAAATGCTATGTTATTTAACATAGACAGTGTGGAGCCATATACATTTGAAATACAAAAAATGTGAGTTTAAAGATACCTTTGTTAAAAATGTCAGGTATATTACATGATAGTTCAGGAGAGGCATTCGCTAAACTACCATTCAGTATAAAAGTTTTAAATTTAAATTTAATTTAATGAATAGTATGTTGTTATATATTACAAGATAATTACATGTGAATAATTCTATTCTGATTGTTTTAAGTAATCTATTTACTTTACTTATATGTTATTTTTATAATATTTATATCTAAAATTTTCAATAGAAAGAAATTGTGTATATAGTTTATAAAAGGAATATTTATGATTAAAATTTCTCGTTTTTATTTTTGTTATTTGTATATTATTTTATTTAATTTATTAATTTTATTTTTTATATATATACACATATATTTTTATACATTATATATATATATATATATATATATATATATATATATATATATATATAATTAGGTTGATTTAGTGAAAATATCGCATTTTCTACAAAGAATTAAAAATATTTTTATATATAATTAATACGATTTATTTAAAAAGAATATATTTACATTAATATAACTGGCTTATATAATATATTATTTAATTGTTTACTATTTAAATTTGTATAAAAATGGCTATAAATATAAAATAATAATAGTTAACACTTTATATTTTAATAGTTTTTTTCTATGTGCTTATCGGTTACATTCAAATATGTGTTTTTTTATAATTAGTTTCTTGATTAGTATTAAAATGTAATCATTAGAATTTATCACTTTTATTAAATTTTACAAAAATTATTAAAAGCACATATATATATGTATATATATATATATATATATATATATATATATACACAGTGCCCTCCAAATGTTAGTTGAAATGAAAAAAATAACTTGAAAAAGAAAATTTGCACGAAAAAATAAAAATATCTCCAAATGAAACACAGTTTATTAAACCTTAATTAATAATAGTAATTTAAATAAAAAATTAGCAATCATACTTCAAACAAATAAAATTATACAAAAACTACTTCTAGGTCTAGTATCAAAGTTATTTGACAATTACAAAGAAAATGATGTAAAAATCAAAACATGTTTTTTTAAAAAAAATTTTAATATTTTGTATGACCGCCATTATTTCATAGAACAACGTCAAACCTTCTAGGTGTTGATTCTACCAGGTTTTGTAAAGCATTGAGAGACAAACTAGACCATGTTTTTAAAATTTTGTCTTTAAATTAAATATTGTTGTGCCTTGAAGATGTGAGGATCCTGCGATCCAATTCGTTCCATAAATGTTCAATAAGATTAAAGACGGGCGACATCGATGGCCATTCAAGTATATCTTCTTCATTGTTTGTAAGAAAATTTTGAGTTATTCTATCCGTATGCTTTGGGTTGTTGTCCTGGAAAAGTAAAAGCTCGACCTAGTCCCATTATTTCAGTGGATTGGTGTGAATTTTCTTGTAAAATATTACAGTACATTTAGGCTATCATTTTGCTCTCAATAATATGTAATCTTCCCATACAATGACATTTTTTCCTACATGTTTTACAGTTGGTTGCAGAAATTTGTTAATGTAAATATTATCACTGCTACTTCATCAAAATGTTTGACGCCGACGATTTCCAAATATTTCCAACTTAGTCTTGTCGCTAAAAACTACTCGTTTCCATAAGTCCAGTATTTTTCTCACATATTTTTTGGCAAAATTTAATTTTTTATGGGAAAAGTTAACAAGGGTTTCTTTCTGACCATATGACCCTCAACTTGGTACCGTGAAGACGTCTCCTAATAGTGGTTTCATAAACTGAAGTTCCTGCTTCATGTAATTCTTTTACAACAATTTTTGGATTAATTTTGCACTGTCGTACCACACACCTATCTTTATTGGCAATAGTGACCCTAGGTTGCCCCGAACGTGATTATCTGTAAGTGTCGAAACTTCCCTGCTCTTTTTTATGATTTTTCTTACTCCTTCGGCATTAATTTTGAATAAATTTTCAACCACACTATAACTTTTCAGTCTTTTATATTCACTTACAACTGTTGATCTTTCTTCTATAGTTAATTTATATATATATATATATATATATATATATATATATATATATATATATATATATATTAACTGTATATAGATAGATAAAATATATTATATATATATATATATATAAATTAACTGTATATAGATAGATAAAATATATTGATATATAAATAGATGTAATTAGAAAGATACAAACACATGTAGTTTAAAAAAAAACTTTTTTTTTCTTTTTAAGTTTTATTTACTAAACAACAATCATCCAAAAAATGAGTATGTTTCAATTCAATAATCCTTTTTAATATATAATTAAACAGATAATAAATAAATTGTTATATAACTTACTTTTATATTTATTTTTTATTAAATTGGCGATCAAGAATATATATATATATATATATATATATATATATATATATATATATATATATATATATATATATATATATATATATATGTATATTTGTATGTATGTATAATATATTCTTATAGACAGTTTAAATTATTTTTTAATGCCTTTGAAGCTCTTTAATGTACAAATTTTTCCAATATTATATGGAAGAATGTTGTTTAATAACGGTTCTGTTAATCACTTTTATTCCGGAATACTATAATTATTAATAAAATTTTATATCGTAATATTGATAAACAATTATTAATTAAACTATTCATGTACTCCTACCCATTTGATATTGTTTCAAAAACTAGTTAATATTTTCTTTTATATATTTTATTTATTAAATCCTTATGTATTTTACAATACAATTTTATACATATTATTATACTTCCTTAATAGATACTGTTGATATAGAGCAATATTTAACATATTGCAGGCATAAAATGAACGCATTTATAAATTAACAAGTTAACTAGTCAAAAATATTGCAATATTACTTTAAATAAAAAATACATTGATATTTTTCTAAAATAATGTTTCATCAAATAATTCGATAGTTTGCAATCATAATGTGTAATATGAAACAGATATAACGCAGATGGATGAAATTCGTGTTTTATTTTGATTTGATAACTTTTTCATCAATATTATTTTTCAAATTATAGAAATAATTTTATATATATATATATATATATATTTATTTATTTATATTTATATATTTATATAGATAGATAGATAGATATGTACGCTTTGAATTTTTATTTTATAAAATCAAATTTATGTATATGATGTTAAATTGAGAAAAAAGTGTATATTATTCAAAAAGTATAAAATAAACTTTAAAACAATAAAGCCCATGTACAGAGTTACAAATTAAGTGACAAGTCATATATTAATTACAAAATAAACAAGTTTTTAGTAAAAGAGCGATGATCCTAAAAAAACTAACAAAACCGGTAAGAGTTTTATTTAAAATTACATCAAATTTTACATCCACTGGATACAAGTGTTTGTAATATCGAGGATAAATACATACATTCATAGATGCATTTATTTATACATATATGTGAATATACTACATATACATACATATATATATATATATATATATATATATATATATATATATATATATATATAAAAAGTAAGTAATTTAGTATTAAAAATAAATTATTTAAAACATTGTATAGTTTTTAATATATATGTTTTATGCGTTTTTTTCCTATATAATTGTGTATATATAAGGCGTTTGATGCGTTTGGTTCCGGAAACATAAAATTTTTATTTTAATAACATCCTCATTTTATATAAGTTAATAACAGGAAAGTGGGTGTTAAGTGATTTAAAGCACTTGTATAAAACAA